>VOMN01045923.1:0-11835 GCA_014899125.1 Orchestia grillus | reverse complement strand
CGAACACCAAATTCGCTCCAAAGATTGATAGTGTGGACGGGCCTGTAGACGGGTGGAGTGCTTCCCTCGGAATAGAAAGGCCTAACAAGATATTCGTAAAAAGGTGGCACCCCAGTGCGTGCAGGGACCGGGCACCTGAACCACATACTTCCTAAGTATAAAAGGTGCCTTTATTACAAGATCATTTCGTTAAATTTAATTCAGGAAATGTTGTTGTAGATACACGGAAAAATCAGCAGAACATTGTCAGTTTACAACACGTGCCTAATGTAATACAGTGATATTCATTTGACATTCTTAACATCGCTACTCACACGCGTAATAACTCTCAGCCAAACACTGTCCCAGCCACAATGTACCAGTCACAACCTTTATTAATTCCAACACGTTTTACCGTTGAGTTTTCAATGCCGTACAACCACTGGCGTGGTGAGGGATGTGAAGAATGTGTGATTTAAGCTTCCTTTTCCAAAGGAAGTACTCCCTGGTGACGTCAAATGCCTTATCTGAGCCGGGATTCGAACCCTGAACGTTCCGGCTGCGAAGCCATCACGCTAACCAGTACGCCATGGAGCCCACCACAATACACCAGTGTTGTGACCGTGGGTGGCACACGCAAAAAATACAAAGGGATATACGAGATAAAATATAATATTTTCACCCTGCGAGGGCAATATAAATTCATTCAGCAGTAGAGAGGAGCGGGAATGAAGCCATCATGAACAGAGCCCAAGAAGAAAGCCGTTGCGAGGTACCTTCCCGCCCAAAACCTCGTGCTAGGACGACGTGGCATACTACGTCCCTCGGAAGCCATCGGATTTGATCGAAGTCTCAACGATATGTTCAACCCACTCCTGCGAAAACATTCGTTCTTTAAGTTCGACTACGTGCATAACCTGGAGTTATATGTACATCAACGTATTGTTTGTATTGATGGGGAATATTCCTGTACTAATATGATTTAGTTAACTATCTCTATTTTATACCTAAATTTTGAGTTGTCCACTGCGGCCGTATTATTTAGGCACACCCCCAAGCGTCGATGATACGCGCTCGTAACAGCCAGAGTGTGAGCACCCCATGAGGACAACCCAGAGTGCGGTGGGCATCTCTCGATCCCCAGCCGTCGGTGTTAGAACTTGTGCTCTCGCCTGAGTGCGTTAATTAATACTTGAAGAAGGGCCCCCCGCATAATATGATGTGACGCGTGATTTAAACGAAACTTTGCTAGACTCTAAGGAGTGAGTCAACGTTCACAAATCCCGTGAGACATTCCTGGAGATACACATGTGTGTTCATTCTTGACAGCGCCATGTTCAGCCACCCGAATCCATCATGGATGTGGCAAAATCATGAGTTCATCCATCGCCTTATCTCTGCAAGTTGAGTAACACTTCCAGTCATGTCCTTAACCGCTTCGCTTTGAGCATTTCATGATGTGTAGGATATTTAACTTGTGTCTTCATATATGACAGCTCTATTTTAGCAGCGTCCCTGATGCGTCATCGCACACGGTTAAGTGCGGATAGATTATTTCAATGTCATTGATTCTTTAGGATTTGTTTACGAAGTGTTTAGCTCAGTTAGGATTTATTCAATCAAAAGTATGAAACTTAACGGTACATGTCCTGTGTTCTAAATAGTTAATGTGTAGCAGAGCCCCAACACACTCACCACACGCTGTCCCAGTCACCACACACCAGCTACACACTGTCCCAGTCACCACACACTAGCCACACACTGTCCCAGTCACCACACACCAGCCACACACTGTCCCAGTCACCACACACCAGCCACACACTGTCCCAGTCACCACACACCAGCCACACACTGTCCCAGTCACCACACACCAGCCACACACTGTCCCAGTCACCACACACCAGCCACACACTGTCCCAGTCACCACACACCAGCCACACACTGTCCCAGTCACCACACACCAGCCACACACTGTCCCAGTCACCACACACCAGCCACACACTGTCCCAGTCACCACACACCAGCCACACACTGTCCCAGTCACCACACACCAGCCACACACTGTCCCAGTCACCACACACCAGCCACACACTGTCCCAGTCACCACACACCAGCCACACACTGTCCCAGTCACCACACACCAGCCACACACTGTCCCAGTCACTACACACCAGCCACACAATGTCCCAGTCACCACACACCAGCCACACGCTGTCCCAGTCACTACACACCAGCCACACGCTGTCCCAGTCACTGCACACCAGCCACACGCATGCTGTGCGTAGCAGCGCTCGACTTTCTCTTCTTCCGCAAAGGCAGCGCGTCACCGACGTGCACGCGCGCGTGTGTGTGTTACCGTGACCGGCGTGCACGTGTGTGCGTGTGTGTGTTACCGTGACCGGCGTGCACGTGTGTGTGTGTGTGTATGTGTGTTGCCGTGACCGACGCGCACGTGTGCGTGTGTTGCGGTCGCGTGTCCTACATGCGCCTCCTCTGTGGCGCTGGTGTGATGACGGGACATGCAGGAGGTGATGGGGGCTTGTTGCTGGACACATCTCCGGTGCAGGTAGGTTATGAGGGTGATGACTTGCACTACTGAGGTGGTGGGCCTGGTTGTTGAACAGCTAAGTTATAGGGAAATGAAAATGCGAGAGGCAATGGACGTTAGTTTTCACACAGCATGGTTAAACGATTGGATTTGTCAGGTGAGAAATAATCGTAGATTGTTTTTAGACATCCAGGTTGATGACTTGCGCAGTTAAGAGACAATGGACGTCTTATTTGTGGACACACGTAGCTCGGCACTGCTCGGTTATAAGGGTGAGGATTTGGACAGGAGAGTGGACGGACGTCTAATTTCCGAACGCAGTTTCCATACAAACAGCACAAACGTGTCGAGCACGAACTTCCTATGGCTTGTTTTAGATTTTCTACGAAATAAATACGTACGTGTACGCGTTGTTTGATTTTTAATAACATGAGCCGATGCTAACGTTTTGTCTTGCTCGGGGTAACATGAATTTTTATTATCCTTCAATATCGCGGCCAGAGAGCGCAGCATTTCGCAGCAGCGCGACTTGGTATTCATTCGAAGCAAAGGAAATCTATTTCCGATAAATAGATGTGGGCTGCAGACGTCGTATGCATACTTATGCAATATGTGGCCGAGCTGCTGCAGCAAACGCCACATTTATACGCTACACACACACACACACACGCTCCCACACACACGCCCCACACACTCAAGCCGCAAACCTATGACAAACACACTATTCACATACGCATACACACACGTCACACACACGCCACAATCACACGTCACACACACCACACACCCACGCCGCCTCCCAGACCCCCGCTCCTCCACCCACAGCCGGAGGGGAATTCAGCGCCCCCATGTTGCCCTGCGCAGACAGGCCCGTCGTGCTGCCTGTGGGGACACGCAGCGCTGCCAGCGAGGTGCCGCGACAGCAGCAGCGTGTAAAGCTGCCCGTCGGGACGAGATACTGGGGGTGGGCGTGTTAGACGGCGAAATGGCGGCACACCAGTGTGGCTCGGACGAGAATCCCGAACCGATGCAAGGTATTCAAGGTGAATGGGTAATTCCTGAAAGTCTTGGTCAAGTAGCACTTGCTATCAATTTTTAACCCTTTCTTGATGCTTTTAACCCTCTATTGCTCTAATTTTTTTGGTTAAAGGAAAACAATTATCGAGTAATTTTGACTGACAGACTATAATATTTTAGGGAACTGTATTAGATACGATACAAGGGGCAGTTAACCAATTCCCAGCGCCCCAGCGTGTGCAGGTTACGCTCCTAATTAGCACGAGGTAGGCGAGTTCAACTAAGCAGTTTGTTCCGATTCAAAGCAAACGATTTCACCATGCGATGTTATTAGTTTAATTTAACAGTCATTTTATTTTTTTGCTCTTTGAATCTGAATTGTCAGCGACTGATGCCCCGATTAGAATCCGTGGACTCTGCATTTAGCCAAGTCATCGTAAAATTTAGTCAAAAATGATTTTAGACTAAATCACATTACTATTTTGGAAGAAATGATTAGAATTTAAGACTAAACAGCACATCATTTCTAAAGCAACAGTCAGAATTTAAGGCTTAACTACATTACTATTTAAAAAAAAACTTGAATTCAAGACTAAACTGTATTGTCATACAGGAAGAAACAGTAAAAATTTAAAGGGTATTAAGTGGTACCCCTACAACACATGTATCATCAGTAAGTGCTGCCTCTACAACACACGTACCTGCAGTAAGTGGCACCCCTGCAACACACGTACCTGCAGTAAGTGGCACCCCTACAACACACGTACCTGCAGTAATGGCACCCCTACAACACACACTCTTTGTCCTCCCTGACGCTGCCGGCTCCTCACGCAAGAGAATCAGAGCGCGGATGTGTTCCATAAATTAAGGAATTGCAGCCTGGATTTGGTCCAAAACAATGCAGGAAATGTCGACTGAGGGCGTTGTCCAGCTTTGTGAGTGTTTTTTTAAGCAACTGATATGATCGTTCGCGATCAAATATTACGAATGAGTTGTAAATTTTCACCAATACATATAATAATTATGATTATTCCCGATAGAAGTAGTTCCTCGAAATCCGTGTTTGGACTTATCCGAAGTCGTCCTCTGCTATACAGTTCGCGTACAAGCGCAACAGGGGCGATGGAGCACATAGAAAAAGCTCAAAGATCTGAATGTGATAAAAAATGCTAAAAAATTATGCAAAAATTGAAATAATACATCACGTGCGTGAATCCCGCTTCCACAAAATTCAAATATGTCAAACGTTCTCTGGTGCGCCACCTCCCGGAGGCGCCAGCAACAAGCACAGCAAGGGGCGGAAGCGCGAGCTCGCGTGAGTGAGTGAGAGCTGGGAGGCCTGAGTAATCCGGCCTCACTTCCACTGACTCACGTTGCACGTCATCCAACCTGTATAGCTGCGCCGTTAATTAATGACCCATTCACGTGCAGGTTTTGCTCGAAAAATCGACAAATAAACTCTGGATTGGGATCGCCTTTGGGGCACCCGAGACATTGAGGATGTTGCAGAATATATAGCTCGATCTGTGTCCTACTTGCACTCAAATGGTGTACGTAAACCGCTCTGTTCTCTCACTCTGCTGGTCATGGGAATTGCAAATAGTGCGATGACGATAATTATTGAAGCTCCATTTTGTTGCGGCAGGAAGTTCGATGGAGAAATTAAGGCGCTGTCTGATTCACGGAAGGCATCGTGACAACGGCCGAGTCGGGGCGCTGAATTCATTCGGCACCAATCGCGTGAATATCGGGGCGCCAAACAAGCGTCCATGAATATCGAGGTGCCAAAAACGTCCATAAATATCTGGGCGCCGAATAAGCGTCTATGAATATCGGGGCGCCAAACAAGTGTCCATGAATATCGGGGCGCCAAAAACGTTCATAAATATCTGGGCGCCGAACAAGCGTTCATTTGACCCCAATTCGCATGAACATTGAGGTCGGTCGCTAGTGTGCACCTGTCATGAATCCATCCAAGTTAAAAATACCTAATTCCATTTGCCGAGAAGAGCAAAATAAAAGATCTGGTTAGAGCCTCTTGCGAAGCTGCTCCAGAAACTCGGCATCCAATTTTAGAGCAAGTTTTACAGGTGGGAACGAGGGAATGAGGTTTGCATCAAGTTAATACCCGAGTTTGAAAAAAAATTATGTAACCTTTCCATCATTTTTTGAAATTTCTAGAAGTTTAATTGAAAGGGCGAGTTAGCCTCTTGCGACCTCTAGCAAAATATCTATTAAAGAGCTCTTGTGAATTCCTTCGTACTCGGTTGCTTTGATCTCTCGACTCACAGGACAGCATCCGAGATATGGAAGAATTGAATTTTGCCTTGGAGACTCATATTTATTTGTCATTCACGTAATATCACCTATTTTATCAATTAAAGAGCCCCATTCAATTTATTCATAAGCAAAACGCATCAGAAACTTCCGTTTTATGCAAGTTCTCATCTTCGAAACAAACGTAGAAGGCTGTCCTCTAGCTTGCATGTATAGCGTGACACCCCAAAAGAAAGTGCCGTCTGACTTACAAAATTCACAAAGTTCACACCACAATGTACATTCATACTGACTGTTAGAAAAAAGTGTTCCAAAATAATGAGGTGCCAAACTAGGATTCATGAATATTGAGGGGCCAAACAAGCGTTCGTGAACATCGAAATGCACTTTCGATCGTGCAGTTAAGTTTTTCGAATTATCGTAATTTTAGCAATAAAGAAGCGTTTTTCCAATAGCGATTTCCTCGCGTTTATCTCGCTGCCTTCAAACGCAAGTTTCTAGAATTCGAGTAACAAGACCAGCAGGCCTTGTGTTCATTTATATACGGGCATAGGAAGAATAACTTTGCGAACATCGTGTTTTGAGAGAAAAACTTCAATCTTTTATCCCAACGCTCAGGGCCAAGAATTTTAAAAGCACGGCTTTATGCTGGCAATGCCCGAAAATTTTAATGAAGGCTTAGATTTACTTCAACTAACGTGACGCATTTTCCGCACTGAGCAGAGCACAAATACTGCGTTCAAATACAACGTACAGCCAGCACCACAAACGTGACGCATTTTCCTTACTGAGCGCAGCACAAATACTGCGTTCAATTACAATGTACAGCCAGCACCACACAGTTGGCTGACGATATTCGCACGTCATACGGAGTGCGGACATTCAGCAGGCGGAGTGATGCTTTTGCACTCCTCAAAGTGGAGGTAATATTGTAGCAGCAAGGACAGCAGCACTTCAGTAGCTCGGACTGCCGCGCACCGAAAGAGAAGGGTCCATTTAGTATGGACTTTGAAGAACGGGGAATCTAGGCACAAAATGTGTTCCCACATAAGATCCCCTGCTCTTAGAAACAGCGCGTTAAGACGGAAGAGGAAGAATACATAATTGTAATCAGGTTTGATCGTAGAAAGATGCAAAGTGGGCACAAAAGATCCAGTCGTCAAGGCTTCAATAAAATTACAGGTTGCCTTCAGAAATTTCATGGCCTAAATACTTCAATTTAGACATTTAAATTGATAATCAGAAACTTTTCAGCGCATATTGACGAGACTTACAAAAATTACAAACGGTGACAATGAAGACTCACAATAATGTGTAAGGTTAACTTGTTCCAGAAGAATGGAGATGCGAAATACATGTGTACTCTCATACTCATTTCGATAGAACTCAGTCAGTCAACTGCAGTAGGACTAAATTTTGTTCTTTCGTTAGAATTTAATGTTATTATTACTGAAATCATCCAACTGCGTTAGAACTGAATTTGCAATTATGTTAGGATTGCAAAAGTCATACCAGTACGGTAAACCTAAGTAGGTAGACATACGTACTCTGAGCGAACAAACACACACATGCACAACAATTGCTCCTAAGTTGTGCAGTGTTCGTCAATTCACGAAGCACGACAACCACAAAGGTGACAAAGTGTTTTCGGGAAAGAACATTTACAAATATCCATCCGTTTATAGGAATATTTACAAATTCCTATGTCCAAATAGAACTCAAGCTGAAATCTTTCTGTAATATCCGTATCCCCAGAGGCAGGTAATTATGCAATCACATACGCACGTATAACACGAGAGATCTCTCACGCGTGTTGCTCACGAGATAAAAAAGTGATCCCACATCACCAGCGCAGGCGCTCTCCACTGGCAACGAAATCAGTGGCCAGGTTTGCGGGCGAAATCAGTGGCCAGGCCTGCGGGCGAAATCAGTGGCCAGGGCTGCGGGCGAAATCGGAGTAATCAGCAGGAGCACCGCTCATACAGCGCACGGAAGTTTCGACAGCATCCAAGTAGCTTGCAAAGAATCGGGGACTTGTAATTGAAAAATTATCGCGGCCGGAGGAGCGGCACACGCCCGGCTGCAGAGTTGGTGACCTCCCTGGAGTTCTGGCTCAATCTCACGTGCTGGACTTGAGCTTGTTGGTTTCTTGGCTGAAAGCACTCAAATTTGCTTTTTTTTCTGTCGCTTGAACTTGTTATTCCTTAATAGAAAGAACTTGAACTTATTTACTTCTTGGAAAAACACTAGAATTTGTTCATTTTTCCACAGAAAGCCCTTGAATTTGTTTATTTCTCTTGAGAAATTACTCGAACTTGTTCATTTCTTTGTGGAAATAACTTGTACTTTAGTTCTCGGTAGAAATCACTTGAACTTGCTTACTGCTTTGTAGAAAGCACTTGAACTTGTTTATTTTTAGTAGACAGCACTTGAACGCTTTTGTATCTTTGTAAAAAGCCCTAAAACTTGTTCATTTTGTGGAAGAAAACCCTTGATCTTGTTTATTTTCCAACAGAAACCCTTTAAACTTGCTAATTTTTCTCCAGAAAGTGCTTGAATTTTTTTATTTTGCAGCACGAATGTAGATTTTTAATAAAAGCTGCGGTTTCAACTGAAAACTCAAGTGCCGTGAGTATGTATGTATGCATATAGAATGGTCAAAGCTGTATTTTTTTCATATGAAAGTTTTCACAAGGACGAACTTTATTCAGGAAAATAAGATGCTCAATTCCGCGTCTAGCCGCACAGTTCTGCGAGCCTTGATTTCGAATAAATTCTGGAATGTTTCAGGGACGACTTCAGCGGCACAGCGACGCAGGGATGACACGTGAATTCATTCCTGCGCTCGGACCGCGTAGTACCTGCTGAAAAAATCTCGGATGCAACAAAGAAGAAACAAATACGTCCACCAAGCGAACACGCACGTACAATTTCACCTGAGCGTCATGCACGGTACGCAAAACTTGCATACATGTTAACTAAGCGCATTCGTATTACGAGTACAGCGCAAATATTCCAGTTTTCAGGCCTCTCCACAGCTGCAACGTACGACGGACGACGCGCCCTCCTTGAGAACGGAGAATTAAACCTCACAGTTTTCACTGCACTCAAACAGCAATTTTAAAGCATTTAACCCTAGCATTCGAGTCTCGTGAGACATACGTGTGCCAGAGATACTTTGAGCAAGGAAGGCAGAGTGGAGGTGTTTGTCTCAATAGCACATTAAGTACGTTGCTCGCATTGGTATGGATTAAATCCGACATTCATGCGCACAATAACAGTGGTACGTTTTTCAAGCCTCACTGAATATTCATGTTCGTCAATTGAAAAAAAAACTTCTTTTTAGAAGCAAGAATCGATCACCCGAGCGTCGACTTGAGAGGAGCAGACACCAACGTGTCGCGTCCCCGGCAACTTGATTGGAACAAAGTTATTTCGTGTCAATTTTCCCTGAGAGTGAAGCACGCGCACAATGCGTCAGTGAATAACACATGTGTTTGTGTTATTCAACGCACGAGCACAAGGGCCGGGTAAATGTGTGTAAGTGCATTTCGCGAGGGAAAGAGGAAATATTGAACAAAGCGTTTCGTTGAGAGTGAAGTAGTGCGCGATAAGTCGCTGATCGCATTTCTACGTTCGATTGTTGCGTGACCGCTGCTCGGTGGTCCAGGAGTCGCAATCCGCCCTGTCGTTGTTTTGGCTCTGATGACGAACAGTAACGCCTGTTCGCTGCTGTTCCTGCGTCATAGCTCGCGAGACCAAGGACGCACCGCAAAAATGAATAATTCAGAAGTTCCAAAAAGGTTTCTCCAATTTTTTGTGTAAAATTACGTGAACACTTGAAAACGACCACAGGTGGCACGGAGAGCTCATTCTTATTTCAAGGACATTGAACGCGCCATCATATGAACCTCTGCAATTAAATCACTCTTGCTGGCCCGCGTTTAATAATAAACAAAAGACGCTGATAAAATAGCTACCGAGTGAGAAATATTTTCTACTCCACTTCACGCCTGAACTTGTAACGACATTGCGATCCTCCGCTTGAGAGCTGAGAGTTCGAGTGTGACATTTGAGCGCGCCTCATTTGAAGTCGTCCTCTCGACCTGTGGAGCCCTAGAGAGTCCAGAATTGTCACAAATCGTACAACCATATCCTCAGAGTTGGTTGGAATTAAAAATATTATTCCTCAATTAAGGTAAGTCTTCGCAGCTATTCTCCACCATCGATAATCCATTAAAAAGAACTTATTCTCCGCACACGCACACAGACAGTATTCACAAACAGCCACACTCCAGCATTGACACACAGCCACACTCCACCACTCACTCAGCCACACTCCACCACTCACACAACCACACTCCACCACTCACACAGCCACACTCCACCACTCACACAGCCACACTCCACCACTCACTTTCGTCCACTAGAGAGCTCGAAGCAGCGCAGCGAGCGGCAGTTCTGAGTACAAACAAAGCGGTAGTGTGGACTGAGGGCTGTGCGTCCGTCCGTGCAATAAGCAAAATTATTTTCTGTGGACCGTGGGAGAGGATGACATGACCACACTATCTGTGCACCTAGGCAGCCTTTGTTGTATCCATCAAAGTTGTTTCCATCCTGTGTCTCACCTACGTACGCATCCTGTGCCTCACCTACATACACATCCTGTACCTCACCTACATACGCATCCTGTACCTTACCTACATACACATCCTGTACCTCACCTACATACGCATCCTGTACCTCACCTACATACGCATCCTGTACCTCACCTACATACACATCCTGTACCTCACCTACATACGCATCCTGTGCCCCACCTACATACGCATTCTGTGTCTCACCTACACACGCATCCTGTGCCTCACCTACGCATCTCCTATACAGGAAGATATACATACGCATCTAGGCTTCTTCGCATTAACGCAAGTACCTACGCATCGACGGGTGGGCTTTTTTAATGAATTTGTTAGCACAAACAACGTGGATTATTCCAGTTGATCAACGAAAATGAAGTCGAAAAATCCTTCTGAAACCTGACACAAAAAATCAAGCGCGCAGAGATGCTGGAATCGAGGGCTAGCCCATACGCTGACCCCGCGGGGCACCGTGGCACAGTGGGTCACGCGTTCCGCTTCAAGTGAGGAGATCCCATATTCGTTTCTCGGCTGATCCGGTGCATTTGAACGAAACCGCAGAGTGCTTCCTCATAGGACAGGAAGCTTGAGCCCCACATTCCCTACAACACTCAGGCATTTAAAAACCGACGTGTTGCACTGTTGTTAACGGGAGATGAAGTCCCTCTTTCGTTTCTGTCCTGACGTGCTGGGTACGTGCCGGGGCAGCCGTGGTGAGCGGCGCGAGGTCTCTTCGTGTCGTCTGTGTTCACGTCGATGAAAACCTATCGTGGAAGTTGTGTCGCATCCATCGTCGTTACCATCACCACCACCGTCGTTGTCATCGTTAACATCAAGTAATGAAAGTTAAGTTTATCATCGTTTCCGCTATGAAACAAATAATGGTGGTTATTTCATGGCAATCATCATCACCATTACGGACCAAATAATGGTGGTTGCATTATACCCATCGCCATTGTTAAACTAATCATGACACATATATCTTATTGACCTACATTAAATTTCAAATAAACAATTATTGATCTACATTAAATTTAAAATAAACAATGACCTCAATTGACTAAAATGCACTTTCATTTACATTGATCTAGGCTCGCAACACGAACGAAGTAAATGATTCATTTCGCTTCTGAATATAAGAACGAGTCTCGCGCCTGCGGTTTAATCTGTGATGCATGTATTGGAAACCGCTCATTGGAGCGCAAAGACTGCAACTCGTGACGTCGTGTGTTCTTTTCAAGAGACGCAGTTTTGCAGTAGAAGGCTTTCATGTCCGATAGTTCAGAACGTCCGATACCTCCCGTAAGTGTTGTGTGCTTCTTCGTTTGATGAATATTCCGTTGAATTAATTATTGAAGCACCGGTTTTCCTTCGGTA
>VOMN01045921.1:0-16683 GCA_014899125.1 Orchestia grillus | reverse complement strand
TTCAAAAAAAGGGGTACATTTTTTTGGAACACTCTGTATAATCTGCCCTGTGTACTCATGCTGCTGAGTGTGACAAAATGAACCCTATTTTATCCTACTGTACGTATAGTGTTTTAGTATATGTGTACACTTCCAAAACACTGAGTCGATTTACTATGAATGAAATCTGATTTGTCGCGAATGAAATATATTTGTCACATACGGAATCTCATTCGTTGCAAACGGAATTTAAAGTGTAACGAAATAAGTTTGAGTTGTCCTCGAATAGAAAATCATAAGTTGACTTTTTAAAACACTTTCAATGTCACTATATCACGGAATATGTACGTCACAAATTAACGCGTATAATAAATTTCTCTTATTCTGTCTACGACCATATTAAATGTAATACAGATGCTATAAAATGGTTACATTAATAGCATTTTTGAAGATTTCAAAGTAAATGCAGCGAAATGATGTACAACAAATATCAAATAGCAGCAGACAAACCAAATTTCGAGTTTATGAAAAACGGAAGGATTGGAAAGAAGTTGTGAAGATGTTAGAAGTTAGGCGTCAGCCTGCATATCTTAGCTTGGTGCAGAATCTAAGTTATCGCAACCTAAATATAGGATGGCGAGTATAAGACAACGGGAGTTTATTTCATTACGTAATAATATACGCACTGGTATTTATACCTAAAATTCACAACATACGTACATTTCATGCGGGATACTAATAACCGAGTTTGATACTTTACTTGATCCTAATTATTAAATATTATGATATCCTATGACAAAAAATATATACCTAAATAAATAAATTCTTCATTATGCAATAACATGCTGTTTTGATCTTAACTTTTAATGTCCTCGCAATTTGCTGTCGTCCTTTTCTTCTTCACGAGCTTGAAATATTCTTCTTCTGCAGTCATTCAGAACTGGAAATACTTTATTTCGGTAAGTTTTTTTAAATTTCCTTTGATATTAATAACATAGCCTTTTCATCGTTTCTGTACTTACGAGCGTTCATCATAGTCGTACACACAATGCGATAATATATTTTGCGTGCTATTTGCCGACGTGTTCTTCTCGTGAAGTTAAACAGAAACTGAATGCATTTAAAGACATGTTATTCTAATCTATGACGAATGAAACTTCTTTTGGGACCATTCCAATTTAATCCGTAATAAATTAGATTTCATTCGTGACAAATAGAGTTTCTATTACAAAAATCAGATTCCAATTGTGACAAATCAGATTTCATTTATGATGCATCAAATTTTGTTTGTGACGAACTAGATTTCGATCAGGACAAACTAGATTTCGTACGGAACAAACTATATTTCGTACGAGACAAACTAGATTTCGTTCGGGACAAACTAGGTTTCGTTTTGGACAATTTTAAATTCGTTTGCGACATATCGTTGTAAATTGTGCAGATATAGATATTTAAAATCATTATCTACGGCCTATGACATCTTGGGTATACCTAATGCTTTGACGAATCATCGGAAATTTATTTTTCGATGCATTGCATCATGAGTTCGTCTAGAACCACGGGTACAGGGGAACCTATTGAGGTTTCAGGTTCTTCATCTCTGCTCGAAAGTTTCTTCATTCCATTGAAATACATTAGCTTCTGAGTAAACGCTGAAGAGTTTTATGATAGCATCGTGTGTGTGTTTTTCTTTTCTGAATATCAATGAATGATTTCTTCGGTCTTCTGTGTACTGGAGCGCCAAGTTTCCTGGAACTGAAGTGAAAATATACTTCATATCAAACGAAACAAGAACGTGATCGGCAGGAAGAATTACGTTTTCTGAAAAAATTCTCACATGAGTATTTTTCAGCGTTTATGGAGTTATCCGAGTTCGAAGTTTGGACGAAAACTTTGAAGTTTCATAACTTGGTGAATCGACGATGGGCCTTGTGGGGTTTCGTTGGATAGGAATTTTTATCAAACCATTGCAGTAACTTCTGTTCAGTAATATAGTTTCTCATGCAAATCTTCATCGACCCGGTTTCTATTTGCAAATATTTTTAACTATTGATTGAATTTCACTGAGTATTTATTTTACTTATTTCAAGGTCTTCGTGAGTCTCGACCTCACTCAAATGTTCTTAATTTATTTTTTAGACAGTTCCATTCCAAATCCCGTATCAAAATTAAAATTATTGATAGTAAAAAAAATTGGAGATCGGAATAACTTTTAGGCCTTTGATTCATATAATGAACAAATTCTTATAATAGGTATATTGAGTTCACCGAAACTTAGTACGGAATTGTCCAACAATGTAACTTTAAATAAATGAAAATGGGTATCTTTCAACTAAGTTCTAATACAAAAAATGTATCTTTTTAATAACGGTGAATCGGCTTGTTAGAGACGCGCTTTCGACATGTTTCTCGAGGTTTCCAATATTTCGTTCCCTTGAAACTAGTTGTGATACATAATAACTCGGAAGTTTGGCAGAGCAGAAAATTTATCAGGAGCGATTCTTCAGAAATTATCCATCTTGATAAGATCTAAAACAATATTCCACTGTATAATAACACACAGTTTGTTAGACGCTTGTTTTATTATTGCTTGCTGTCTAAGTCCCCTGAGAGAATTTCAGTGTTTAATATTACTGTGAGTTAAGCTGATGTGCGGCATTGTCGTAGATGGGATACAAAATGTCTTACCGTAAATTAATGGAATCTAGGGGAAATTCAATATTATATATGATTCAACACGATATTACAGAATTTTGGTCAACATACTTTCCTTATGAGTGGCTGATTTGAAGGGCAACGATAAGTTACAGTTTTCATCCACAGCATGCTTTACTGTGAAAATCTCTTTAAATTATAAGAAATAATACACCCGGTCTCGTCATTTTTGACAAGTTGTGTGAGCGCGACTGGTTGCAATATAATTAAATTTCCTGAAACAACATTTATCATGAAATACTCTAGTAGGAACTCAATTTAACCACAAAATTATGAAATACGGGTACGGTGAGTCGGGGAAAGCAGGTGGCACCTTCGTTCAGTCCTTGTTCACGTTTTGTACTATGTTATAGCGAACTTGCTTTCGAATTTTTGGGCACCGACGTTTTTGTTGACGGTCCTCTGCAGAGGACCGGAATCGTTGAAGTTTGAGATTCCTGAAACATAACGAGATCCTTTGGAGTGTTGACAATACCTTTCTATTCTCATTCATTATATTTTTTCTGATATTATGCGTGTCATGTTGAACAATGATACTCATAGTGGGCTCCATAGCGTACTGGTAGCGTGATAGCCTCGTAACCGAGAGGACTTGTGGTCCAATCTCGGCTCAGTAGAGGCATTTTCACGTAACTACGGAGTACTTCCCTTGGAAAAGGAAGTTTAAACCATACATTCCTCACAACCCTCACCATACCAGTAGTTGTAAGACAATGAAAACCCAACGTTAAAACGTGTTAGAATTAATAAAGGTTCATGAGAACTTAGCTCCTCCACAACCTCTTCATTTGAGTGAGTTGAATATGTTCTGGCCCAACTCCGAGAGCGATGAGAGGCATCGAGTGACGCAAGCCCCGGGCCTTAACTTGGGTTAAAAAAGTAAGAAATGAAAAGGTTGCTGAGCACGCACATCCAGGAGCACAGGGGCCGGTGTGCTGGATGGTTCCACATGAAGAACAGTCAGAGTCAGGCTCTCGACCTCGAGACTCACTGACGCAGCCAAGCAGAAGAGTTATTATACTTTTTTCAATTTAATTTTAATTACAGAAAATGAGTGTAAAGATTAGCGGAGCTAAAATAAAAACTTTCAAAAAATGACAAAGCGAGCAAACGCTATTCGCGGAAATGTCACGTGCTGATGTTAGTGGCGCTTTTTTTGCAGATATTATATAATACATTGGGATGCCGTGATTTTAAGCGGTGTAAAGATCTAGTTTTATCCGTCGATTGACTCTAAAAGAGTGGTGGCGTGAACATTAATTAGCGGTACGAATGGATTAAAGAGACTGGAGCGATATTTATTTTAGTTAATTTCATTGATTTATCATAATGTATTTTTATTGAGGATAATTTCTGTTTGTAAATGATTTCGTTGAAAAGGTTTTTCTGCTCTACGAAATTTTACACACAAGGAGTGCAGCACGGGTAAGGTCAAAAAGTGTACTTAAAGAATTCTGAAATTACAGTGGATGAAGTCATATCCGTCGCGTCACATGAACAAAATGAAAGCAGATTCCTACTTAATCAGTGTGCCCCATGATCGGACAAAGACGTCTTAATTCCCTAAAATTCCTAGAACTTACATATTGCAAATCTTATCTGAATGCGTCATTATTGATAAACGCAGGATGTAGGCTCCAATGAGGCTGGTTCGCTACCGAAATAATAATACTATAAAAGAAAATCAGATCTAAGCATCACCCGACGGTCAAAATACACAAATAAGACCGAAATTGCCGAATGTATACAGCTTGTCTGTCCATGATGGATTACGGAGGTGTATGCGAAGATGGCTGTAGGATGCCGTGGCTCGAGTAGCTCACGATCGGGACACGTAATGCGGAAACAAGGCTGAACGTTGGCAGCCACATGCAGCGTCTTAGCACGGCTTCCAGGAGCGTACGTGGGTGCTGCTCAGTGCGTTGCTTTTGGGTTTTCACACATTGCAGCAACGAGGGTTCGCAGGTAAATTAGAGTTCCACCTCTTTCTGTAACGTGTCCTGGAGGTCGTCCTTATCTTCTGGTTTGCCGTCGAAATTAAAGCCAGGCTGACAAAAGCCAGTCGCCATCTGCGCCTATGCGAGGGCGGCTTGAGTAACGACGGCTACCCTCACGTGTGTGCCGATGAGGTGGAAAGCTCAGGGTTGAGAGCGGGTACGTCTTATAAAGAGAGACCCGTGACTGGTACGGTCCAGGTTACAACGAAGGTTTGAGATCGTTGCCCTAATACCGCTGAAGAAATTACATTGAATTTTAGATACATAAATAACACTCCAGTGTGTATTATGACCAGGGATATAGCTTCCTAATTCGTTGAAATGTCATATGATTCACGATTACCGTTGGTAGGTGATTTTTTATTTTTATTTTCGAGCATATAGATACTCGATAGAATTCGATGAGTCGTCGTCACAGAGTTGACTTAGCATTGTACGGAGGTGCCCTTCCGTCGATTAAAGCCGATCGCGAGTTTGACTTGTAACGCTTAGAAATGCGGGCATTCGGCAGCGGAACGTGACACGTATTTCAGTGGCTTCTTGGTCATAAAAAGAAAGCTATTTTTCTTCCAGGATTTGTGAAATACATTTTTTTCTTCTAGGTTATGTGCGAAGAACATAACACATATTAATTGCAGTCCGTAATACCAGCCAAAGATGAAAGAAGTTTTCCTTTAGTTTGCTTTATTTTGTAATTTTCAGTGGGGCAACGAAAATTTGAATACGGCCTTAGAAATGCAAATTACCAATTTTTTTTTTACATTTAAACGCTTAATGTTTGAAGAAATTAAGGTACAAGTGACTTAAACCCCGTAAGTTAGAAGCAGCTTAATAGCCCTATTTCGCCACGGATGTCCAAAATAATCACAAACTTTTTTCTTACATATTTGAGTCATACAATCTTATTCACACGGCAAATACTGATTTCTCTTGAATTGCTTATAGATGGAAAGGATACTCTACTACGTATATGAAATAGCGGTACGTAAGTCAGTTGTTAGTCATTCATAAACTAACTTAAAAGAAAGCTTGAGCGATGCAGTAAAAACATACGTGTCAGTCTTCGTTACATTTATTGTATTTCATAGTAGCATGAGATTGAAAAATAAAAATGCATTCGTCATACTGTGGAAGTGATCGTAGTGATAAGCATGAATCTTTGTAATAAGCCAAATAAGACATAAAGACTATGTACTACTTATAGAAATTCCATGTTAATGCTTAAATAAATGTTTAGTTCAGATTATAATTCTAATTTAGCTCGCAATTATATGGTGCATACGTTCTGCCATCGTTCTAGTGTACTGCAATTCGGAGTCCCATTGCGATGGAACTGCGTTTGATAGATAACACTGAAATGAGACAGAGATTTAGCACCGAAATTCAGAATTCGGGATAAATAAGTCCCATTGTATAAAGTAGTTTCTGTTACATTTGTTAGTTTGCGTCAAGACCGAACATTTGAATTCGGACTTTGAACTGTAGCTCTGTGTGATTTTCATTTCTATTAGAGGTACACAGTAGCTCTCCTTATATGCAGCACAAAATCTCACGAGCAGCTCCAAGGACCTCAAGACTTCTATTAACTGCAAAAATTAAATGGTATCGAACTGCTGAATTTTGTTCGCTTGAGATTCCAATTTAATGATCTGTAAGTTCAGAAGGTGTTGTAGTAAGAATAGTAGTTGGAATTGAATTTCCCGTAGCTTGAATTATTTCGACAGTACTAATTATTCCTTTCCTGCTTGTAATTTTAGATTTCAAAAAAACTGATGAATTTTTCCTTAACTCAATATACAATAATAATATAATAATAATAATAATAATAGTAACGATGACCACACTCATAGCCACACAACAGTCATTGAATAAAGAAGAGGATTCTAAAGGGCCAGTTACGAAGGGTTGCTACCACTGCTTCTCAGACTCGGAATAAGGTTCCTCACGCCGTATTGCTAACGAGGAGAAATTAGGTTCCTCACGCCGTATTGCTAACGAGGAGAAATTAAGTTCCTCACGCCGTATTGCTAACGAGGAAAAAATAGGTTCCTCACGCCATATTGCTAACGAGGGAAAATTTATTGACCAGGGTAGTCATTTCTTAACATTTCTTGAAAAAATCATATAAACAGTATCAATGAACTTACATTAAAAAAAAAGTGAAATCTATATTATCATTATGACCATCATTCGGAAAGTGAGTTTTCATTACTTTCCCTACATTGTGAGAATATTTTAGAGTACAGACGCAGGAATTAAGCAGGTAATAGGGATTTGAGGTTCGCCAATCTGTAATACTTTAAATCTGCCGTTATGTAATTCTGGTCATGTAAGAGAAATTATCGCTCTTTTTTTCCAAGTTGATCATCCCATTTGAGGAAATCCGAAATTTTTAATGGATTGCCGGAAAACAGGGGTCATCCCATTTGAGAAAATCCGATATTTTTAATGGATTGCCGGAAAATAAGGGTACATTCCAATAATGTGTTATGGATGTGTCTCTCAAGTTAAATTGAAGTCGCCAGGTCCTCGATATTTTCTTACTCTCTGAGTTATCTAGCTGGATGACACCTCATAAATTCAGAAAGAAGTTCGCATGAGATTGTGTTGAATAAATGAAGTTGAATCTTCATGTAATTTCTAACGGGACTGTTCGTATAGCATAAAGATACCTCAATGCTGGTTGAAGTAGAAAACTACAGAGTGGAAAAGTTCATTAGTGAGCTTCAAGTACGTGACAGTTTCTCCCAGGTATTGAATGTGGATGCATGAATTTGTTTTAACTTGTGAAAATGCAGAAACTCTACGTAGAAAGCGATCCAAATTTAGGTAACAAATATGAAACAAAATCTCTATTATATCAAAGCTAAGTCTTTAGTCTTCACCATAACATTGTTTTATATTTCTACAATGCACAACGAGAAGAGGGGAAGGGGAGCATATATGTTTTTGTTAGATAATCATTCTTTGAATAGAACTGTTGAAAACTTTTTTTTTTCTCCGTAGCTGTGTGAAGACTCCACGGAACGAAGGCAAAAAATAGACAAGATGAAAAATGCATTCGTACGGCACATTTACCTTCGCATAAGATAGATGAAGAAAGAGAACCGAATAAACCTGTTTTATCGTCCGACTAATCTTAATTTAGTAGCGCGTCATTCTTATCAAGATGCTGATTTGCGTTTGTAGCAGAACGCCGTTAGTTTCTCTGAGACTGATGGGAGCGTCAGCTCTCGAAGTATGTATGCGAGAGGCACATCGAATGAAGCCCCTACTACATCTGCCCTCCTCGAGAAGACTTGATTCAGTCAAGTTGTATGAGGTACAAAAGTGAGGGGATAACGTCAAAGACAGCTGTGCCTTCGTCGCACTATCTTTTTCTTGTTTGCGCCTGTCCCAAAACGCGAACTACTTTCCGCATCTCCATTACGAATTTATGAAAATTTAGGAATTCATCTCAGAAGTGAATAACGAAACAACTGTGCTTCTTTAATATTCATGCACGTAGCTAACAATGAAGCAATCAATATCTGATGAAAAGTCAGATTAGTTACATATAACAAATACCAACAGGAACTTCCCCTATGTACGGTGAGTCGTGATTGAATATGGCCAAGTAACCAACTCGGTGACTTCTCAGTTGTTATTCTCTGTTTATAATGACCAAATTTTATAGCCTTTGTACTGAGTTCTACTGACCTGTTGCTGTGACGCACTAGTCAATTTCCAAGCACACACTTACTAAACATTCAATTGTGCAATTGCACACGGGGCAGTTGAAGAAACTTTTAAAAATAAAAAGTTTAATGAAGGATCGCTGAACACTAAAACAGAGTTTCCTTCCTATAAACAAGCTCCAATGTGTCTACCCTCGCATGCCATGCGGGGTTCGGTGCTCCGACCCCCGCACGGCAACTAACCGCGTCTCTTATTATATTCGTCGAGACAGTAAGGCTCCGACGCGTCCTACACTGCTGTAACATCTGTACCTAATGTTATTACTTTCAACGAGAAAATTTACGGTTCAGACTCTTCTGCTAGCTATGCAGGTCAATGATTACCAATTTCAAAGTACATACACGTACAATGTTAATTCAGAAATGTTATCAGGCAGCGTTCACGGCTAACGAAAACTGTTTTTCTCAAAACGAACTGTCATGTGTACTTTTCTGATTGACAGTGAGATAGCGCTGAGGCCTTCATTCCAGCAAACGTCGAAGCAAACTCTTGAGGAGGGCTGGTAGTTGGTACGGGTTTCGTCAGGGTCTTGTTTGCTCATGGAACTAAACATAACTTAGCAATCTCACTGTTTTAACCATGCCTGCTAAGAAGTCCCGCAGAGTTACTCGAAGATCAATCTGATTGGAAAAAATAAATTTAGGGACTCACGGCATGGGATTAAGAATTTGGCGCCTATAATTTGCGGATGAGCTGGAAGTGAGTCTCCCCTTTCAATGCAATATTGCAATTAAAAAATAAAATTGCGAGAAAATGGAAGTAATATTATTTAAAGAAACGTTCCTTGACATGAGCTCTTCCTTTTTCTCCACAATAAATCTTTCCAATGAGTACCATAATTTTCTGTACAAAAACAACCTCTCAAAACAATCAGTTATGTAACACGACTCAGTTCGTTGGAGTTAGGCAACTAGGTCAGCTGATCAGCTAGTAAAGAATCACTTTCGGAATTAGCGTTCTAATCGTATTTGTTCATTGGCTAAAAATGTTCGATATCCCCTTTGCAAGTTCAAGTAAATTTCTCCCTTGTGTACTCTACACGTCTGGTTTAATAAGTGACTGGCGAAAGATATAATGAATTAGTGTACAAAGTATAATTGTTTTTTTCAAATAACAATCCCTCATACACGTGCTGGTAAGTCAATTTAATTTCCAAGAAATGTTCCAATAAATGCCTTTTCAATTCATTGAAATTAAATTCTCCTTCGAATATGCTCCCGAAAAGTGCACGTTACTTTTAGTGAATGCTTCGTTCGCAGTCAATACATTCTCACAGACAAGTATGAGATACCCCCATGCACCGGAGATACCCCGGAAAAATCATCAACTATACAGTTCACGCTGCCTCACCGCTCGTTGAAGCGCATGAAATTAACCGGGAAATTTTTCCAATAATATCATATCTTCCATCAATACCTTGCGAACGACCGCGACTACTTGATTAACCGTAGGCATACAACTGTTCTTAGCATGCTCACTGTATGGCTTTCTCGTTGCCTTAGGAATAAGACCGGAAAACTAACCAACCCACAGATTTTCCCATTTATTACCTCTTAAAAACAATGGTTTAACGTGTGATTCTAATTATGAGGCGAAACACCGATAAAGCTCCTCTTTCACGAGTCATATGGACCAATATATCTTCGTTTATTGGGATTTTTAATGAAATTAAATCATATAGAAGGGCTCTTTCTAGCAAATAAAATTTAGGTTTCTGGTCTGAATACAGGAAACTTTGTCACCGCGCAGACATGACTGCGATAATTAGGTCGGCATGATCACAGGGCCCGGCCTAGTAAGTGACAAGAGTTAAAGAAAAGTAGTTAGAAAACAAGGTTTTTTGCATGAATTCCGTCTCAAACATGCTCGAAATAAGGCATAATCATTGAAATTTAGTGAACGAATTCTAACGTTTAGTTGGTTTAACAACTTTCATCGTCATGCTATTAGGTAAACATGTAAATGTAGATACATAAAATACAATCAAAAGGCGTTGTTGAAATCTAGTGATCCTTTTCTTGTGTTTCCGTATAAGCTCCACAGTGGTATACAATAGCTGAAGTAAATTTCTTCATAATGTTTTCGTTTGGTTCTTTTTCCTACAAACCTTAAATATTTATTTCTGCAGAATGAAATACCTATATGAATATTGGTTAGCGCTTATTTTCTTCGTAAGGTAGTTTGATTGAATTTAAATTACTAATTCTAATATAAGCTCTCGGACAAGAAATTCGTCCCCTATCGATTTTTCGAGCTCCAGTTATTTTCTACGTTTATCAATCGGTTTTCGGAGTAACCGAAATTTAAGGTATATACAAGTACTGAACTGTCATCAGTATTCATTCACAACTGGCAAGGTATAGGCTCATTTCTTGGTTGCGCCACAACAATGGGAAGAAAGCTAGACATCTCAGAAATGCAAAAAAAGAGCTATTGCATTTGGTCGAGCTTAGGGAGATCCACTGAAGTAGCGGAATTCCCTGGCATCCCAGGCAACCCCGTCAGGCAGGTCTACCAAAAAAGAAACAGTGCGGTGCGTATAGCAATTCGAGGCAAAATTGAGGTCGGAGAAAATTTCAACTCATTGGAACAGCCTCCGTGTTTATCGAATTACTGACCGTAACAGCTTTGTATCAACAATAGAACCACCAAGATTGGTCTTGACCCCGAAACTTTCCAATTACAATGTTCTTAAGGTACTTTTTTCTATCACCTTCATAGTTAATTGATTTCGCAAGAAAAATATGCCTCAGTTATGGAGTAAAGTAAGTCGTACACGGCCGATGTTAACTCGTGCCCATAAAACCACTCGTTTAAACTGGGCCACAGCACACGCACATTGGACTGTATAGGAGTGGAGAAAAATTATTTGCTCAGATGAATCACGATTCTGTTCCTATAGCTGTAGTGCCCGCCGTCGGATAATCGAAGACATGAAGCATTTGTTCGACGAGGAGTAGCAAGTCTGTCATGTTCTGGAGCTGTTTCATCTACACAGAAGTACATTCTTTAGTCAAAGTATCTGTCAAACTGAGCCAGCATGGCTCCATTGAGCTGCTAAATAGCCAAGTTTTTCTATTTTCTCAATACTTGAATGAAGAAAAGAATGTTGCTCTGCCTATCTTTCACAATGACAACTATCTGGTGTATCGAGCCTGAACTGTCAATGATTGGCATGTGAGCCATTCACGATGTGTCAGACATGCAAATTGGCCCGCTACATAAGTCCCCTGAAAGGAACTCAGAAAAATTTGAGGGACCACTTGGAACGACAAATTAGACGTCTTGAAAATTGGCCACGTACAGTTCAAAGCCACGTCTAGTGGTTTAGATCGACCAGGTGTAGATTAGGACTCTTGCAAACTCAATGCCGCGCAGAATTGACGCCATTATTTGTGCTTGTGGAGGTCTTTATGCCATATTAATAGCAGGTGATTAACTTTTTATAAAAAGAGCTTATTATTAACATGAATTCATTCCGGGGAAATTTTAGTCAAATTAAAATAAAAAATAAAGGGTGATAATGAAGATGAACGGTATACTCCTCGCAAGCTCCAGAGAAAGAAAATGTGATAGTTGAAAACTCAAGGGTTATTTTCTGCATCTATATTGTGTTTTTTATTTCTCACATTATGATAATTATGATTGTAAAATAAGATTACGGTTTTCAAGTATACGTCATGGAATTGGGAGCTCGTTAAATAAGACCACACGAATTGAGAGCTTTACCTGTAGTAGAGATTTTCAATGGAATTGGGAGCTCGTTAAATAAGACCACACGAATTAAGAGCTTTCCCTGTAGTACAGATTTTTAATGTTGAATCTATTTGCTACGACGCTGCATGAAGCAAGGGTACGAACTCTCCGGTGATCCGAACACACAAAAAAATACAACAATGTTTTAAATCGCTAGCAAACCCTCTAAATATGTTTTTTTCTTCCGCCTATGTTATGAAAAAGTATTTACGTTTAGAAACCCATCTCCCTCCATCATGATAAAATGCTGCTTTACTAGCTTCGGTTTAGATCCCATGGAGTTTCAGCTTCGAAAAGCGACCGTACCTCGCGGTGACTTGTACCAAGTAAATCAAAGTGCTAAACGTAGATTTCTGAACATGTCAGAAACTGTAATGTAATAAATTCTACGAGCATAGTATTGAAACGGTAAAAATATAATCGTTACTCATAGCTGTAATATATTCTCTCCAAATTCTAGGCTGGTTATTAAAATCTATGCTACATCTATTGTGGTCGACCGAATTCTATTACGAAAGTCTTATTGCATTCACGGACGCGTTTTTTATTAGGCCGTAGACCTTTTTTTTTTTAATCTCCCGCATTGTGAGCATCTTTACAACCATTCGTTCAGTGTCTTATGCAAACCACGGGATAAATTCAGAGAGAAATAAATAGCTCTCGAAAAACAGCACCGGTCCCCTATGGCTTCTCGAATAACGCTTCCCTATAACTTTCCAGAATGTCCTCATAATTATTCGAGCATCGTTCCTTCACTCTAACATATCTGCGAGGTCCGGCTCCTGGAGTCCGATGGCTGCAAGTAAATTTAGCTTTTTTGCCCGACTCTGCATCACAAAGATGCTGCGTATGCTGGGCAAACTCTAGAGCATCAGGCTCCTCTCTAGGAATTCAAACCCTTCCTCGACAAATATTTTTAAATTTGGAAAAACTGAGAGAAGAATATTTCTCCTTCACGCGTAAGCCTGTTTATTTCAACTACGACACTAGTCTGGGGACTGCAATGAACGCTTAGGCGAAGATTTTCCATCAATACTCCATGACGTATAGAGATGTACTGCACAGAACACGAATATCTTGATCTCGAGTGCCAAATGTTATATTTTAATTCCTCATTTTTTCGATACAGTTTCGTTGCTTCTGCTGAAACGCTGCTTCTGTGATAATGGTAAAGAACCAATAACAGTCGCAACTCGGACTTCAGCACCTCTTCAGGCCAAGGAAAGAAAGAGATGATGCGTACAGAATATTTAATAGCACGTTCAATGAGATGTTACTCCGATCACCAAACACGATATTTGAATGAACCTATAAAAAGCTCTTTCAAATCACAAGTGCATAACTTTTCGAAAGGCCGAGAAAATTCGCAACATTTTTCGAATACCTATTATATCTACATCATTTTTCGATAAATTTCAATTAAGCAAACGTAGAGAATAAGGAATGAAAAAATGCAATCGAGTTCAAATGCAAATAAGCAACAAAGGAAACAGCAGTTTTAAATTTCCAATCGCAAGAAAGGTATTCTCCAGAACAGAAGAACTATTCCAATCACTGCCACCTCACCTCTTCCATTTCCGATAGAGCCATTTTCATTCAGAAAAGAATTATTTTCAATACGTCAGAGGCCACCACCGTATCGCAAGAGGTATTGTCATCGCTCGGATGCGTGGTATCCTATTGAGAAGAAGGAAGTTCTACCGTCGTCGAAAGTCATTTCCGTTGCTAGTCAGAGTCCTTTCACTGCGTGTCACTTTCATATCTTCCATTTCCAGGGCGTTTGCCATTTCAAAAGCTTGCTCAATTCGTTACAAAGGCGGCACAAAGTCACTCGCCAGTCTGTCGGAATCCCAAGCAAGTCGCGTGCAGTTCCCAACATGCAAGTTGTTTTTCACGGCATCTGCTGCACTCGCAGCAGCCAGAGCTCCAAAACTCGACCAGAAAACGTTTCTTGTTGTGCGTATGTGCGCATTTTGAGATTCAGTACGACCATTAGACATTAACACATTTTATAACACTTTTTTTCTATTTGTAAGGTACTAATTTTATACTTAATTTGATGGGTGAATTTATTGTTTCAATTTGAATCAACGGCGAACATATCTTATACTGAACAAATACTTGCCACAACTGAATTTACTAAGCTCTCAGATAAATAATGGCCAACAACATTTCAGACCGACTTTTATGTATGCCGAAATGTTTTGTGATGATATGAAATAATTATTTGTTACATTTAGAACACTGTCACAGACGTCAGTTCGAACACAAATTAGAAACGAATTCTATTTGATAACGGAAGTGCAATGGAGACTGTATATCAATAAAATTTTATTCCTTCGTAGTTCTGTGAACCACACCAATCATCGTTAATTTTCTGTCAACACTGACTTTCAGTAGTTGGATATTGCCAATTTGTGGAACAATATTTATTTGCATAACGGATCAACACTCTAACTGTGTTCAAAATAGTATAGCGTGCTAGATCATTTCGGCATAACATCAAGCGAGGAGTTATGTTCTTGTGAGAGCTACCCAAATGCTAACGTCTGCTCAGCTGTCTCTCTCTTGAGCTCTTGTTGTCAACAATAGAAGGCAAAAACGAACTAGAACTTGCTGCTTCTACCGTGACTCTGACGAATGAATCGTGACACCGGCGGGAAGGAATCCCGCAGGAGCACATTGCTCTGGCGGAATTCGAGGGTCTTTATGCATGTACGTGGTAACTAAGAAGTTTTATAAGAAAATAATATACATATATATATGCCTGAAAAAGTATCGTTTAAATAAAGCAGTTTAAAACTCACAATTCATATCGATCCCGTAGCTGGATCTCATAATTGAGTTTNGTTTATGTTGAGGCGTGCAAAACAGCTAATAACATTCTTCTTACATATTATTGTACTAAATTTAAGTTGTCAAGTTAATGGTGGAAAAATAAAATACATGATGCTCACTGATTTCAAGCCCAAACTTTAACGATTTTAAAATCGCTGAAATAAAATTCAGGCGTCATGTAAGACAACGAATTACCACTATAAATGTATAAATTAATCACTTAGGATGGTCAGGGCAGGCCCACCAGTTTACTTCAGTGTCCCGTTATACAGCTCTAAATGCTGCGCAAGTAAGTGTCTGAAGTTTGATTTTGATTGACATGCGCTCGATCGCACTCACGCAGCACTAGCAGGAGGGTTTGGTCTCTAGCATTTTACAGTAACTTGAAAACTTGAATTTAAGCACTTGAGATCTAGCTTTTCCAGTATCCGTATTAGGAATTTACTCTTTAGAGTACCTTAGGCTACGCCTTCCTTGAGTCAAGCCGACAACAAATGTAGGATTTCGTCAAATGATGATCTGGATTCTACGTGCAAGGAGGCTAGGGACAAATTTGATCAAATTGATCACCCCCTGAACGGTGCAAA
The DNA here is from genome assembly GCA_014899125.1 of Orchestia grillus. Classification (NCBI taxonomy): domain Eukaryota; kingdom Metazoa; phylum Arthropoda; class Malacostraca; order Amphipoda; family Talitridae; genus Orchestia; species Orchestia grillus. The sequence continues at coordinate 1,073 of VOMN01045921.1, read as the reverse complement.
ATCCAAACATTTTTCGTTTAGCAATTGCCAACGAGTACACTGGGTTTCTGTCCATAAGTGTCATAAAATCCAATGAAGGATATTTCATGCCTACTATATTAATCATTCCTTTGCGAAGAATTCACTTTGAATGTATAATCTTTGTCTGCAATATAGCAATACGTTTCGAGTTTTAAAAGCAGAGCTCAGGAAACCTGGCAAAACTGTTTTTACGCGTGAACGTTGGCGCTTGAACGTACGTTTACTCGTCCTCACGGGCCATGCGACCGGACTTGGCCCGGCTGTGCAGCTGTGGGCAGGTCTCCTATAGCCTGGCAGGTCTACAAAAAGAAAGTCTCAAGCTTCAGAGACCTCCTGCTCGTCAAGAAGTTAGGCGCGTATAATAAATCTCTGGGCAAGCGCCCTATTTTTAAAAGCTTCTCCCATTAAGCCGCTTAATATATAGTCCGCGTAAATTCGACTTTCAAATCTCCTTGATGACTCAGCAAACTTCCGCATGACGTTCGGTAGCAAAAGTTAGGAGCGCAAATCTGTTGCCTCCAAAAGTTCGCACTCGAGCTGAAAAATTCCAAAGTGACAAATAATACGCTTAGCTGAACTAGCCCCACACAGCAAGCAGACCAGAATGGCGCGGGTATTACTCGGGAACGACAGTCAAATTCCGAGTGGCGATAGCGAGCCTCGTGGGAGGGGTTATAAAAAAAATAACGTTAATCACTTGTAATTTCTCTCACACTCATAGCTAGCTTCTTTGGAAAGCTAGCTTCACCTAAACGAAAAACAACGCAAAAAATAAAATGTTTGTAAGAAATTGTGAGCACAGAATACATGTGAAGAGCATTATGTAAAAAACACAATTGATACTTGAACGCACGAGTCACACGAAATACCAAAATTTTCAACTTGCCGACCACCAAAACGCGGCCAAAAATCAGACGCATAACTGTTGACAACATGACCAAGGAACTATGGAGGGGCAGAGGGCACGGGTGCTGTCTTGAAACATTACAGTCACAGAACAATAACGTCAATACCGAAGTTTTGATCTGAGCTGACGTTCGGGAACTGTCTAA
>VOMN01045907.1:0-82440 GCA_014899125.1 Orchestia grillus | reverse complement strand
GGAGCTCATACTTCCGATACCTAGAACCCAAAATTCTGAACGCAAATAAAATCTCACACTTGAAACCGTACCAATCCAATCGTGCACAAAACAAGTATGACACACATTTATCGAGGTCTGCCTTCACCTCACAGTCTCACCAAATCGTGCCCACAATTTCACCCCTGTCAGGTCTGCCTGTGTTTCTCACCTGGACACCTCGTGAGCGCACTCAGCAAAGCCGCCTCGGAACCTGTGCAGGACGGACGGGTCCCTGGAGACGGCGCTGCCCAGCTGCCGCCGCTGCACCTGCTGCAGGTGCTTCACGGTCATCTCCAGGATGTCCGCTTTCTCAAGTTTGCTGTGGCGGGAAGGCTGCAAGGAAAAATGGCCAGTTAGTCATTGTTTTACTTACTGGTCGTAGCTTTGATTCAATTTTCGAGGTGCATTTCGAACATTGGAATTTTTGGATGTGAATTTGAGTACGTCGTCGTATGGGAATTGGATATACTATCCACAGCATTGTTCAGCTGTCATTTTCAAAATATTCCTTTAGAATGACTCAATTTAGAACGATTAAATTCTCAATTTCCATTCGTCCAACACTAAAGTCTTAGAAAATTGAATGTAGGTAATCATAATATGCAGTACTTTAATAAGTAAATCCAACAAAAAGCTACACTGATTTCATGAAGAGTAACTTGATTTTCATTGAAAATAATTCTCAAATAGTGTCGTACGTTTTCTCGCTATTCGGTAACATAATTCTCAGCCTGATCAATAATTCATTCCATCGATTCGTCTTAGTGTAAGAAACGCTTTTTCTAATTTCCTGACGCCAGTACAAAATACGATCTCGCCTTATTGGCTTCATTTTTCAAGCCATTACCTTCATCTCACTCATCGGTGGAGTTGTCGCTCCAGTCATGTTTTTATACACTGGTCAAGGGGTGACATAAATGTACCACGTTTTGACGCATAAGTCATGGTATCAGTACGAACACACTCCGATTCCTAGAGAATGGCAGGGGATTCCAGTAAGACACACAAGACCGGCACAAGCCCACAGGTCATCGTAATCATTTCCGGTTTGCGTCGGTCATTTTCCTGTTTGTGCCCGGTCGTTCATCGTAATCACGTAATCATTGCGACGACTTACCGTTCCTGAAACGGTCAATAACTGGCACTACCGTAGTTTTTCAGCCAGCAAAACATGGTCGATTTTAGTGCGATCTTGGCACTTTATAAAAGAACGCCGCTGCGCAAATGTATTAGTCGCTCATTTGGCCCACTATTTCAGAGGGCACATTATCGCGCTCATGCTCTTCTCCCATCACCCCAAGACGCGACGCCAGCCTCAAGTGTTGCGGTAATCCCGCCCATTACGGCACTCTGCTACGTATTTTTACCCCCATTATTCTGTAAGGACCTCGTATTCTAGCGACTGCCTCATTTGCCGTCCAAATGACGTCTTCTCGGACGCTACAACAAAAGAGAATCTTTGTGCTTTGACTAATGAGTCGCGTGATTGCTCCACGTTAGGGGCCAAACGTTTCGCTCGCTAAACTTATATCAAAGTTGTTTAGCGCATTTAACTTAAGCTATTTCTTGCATCAGTTGGATTGGAATCTTGTTAAAACGCTCCAAATTAGTGATTCATTTTGATGTGATGAATAAATATGTGAATAATCCCGGTATAGCGTTGTTTATCAGTGTAATCTGCTAATTTTACCCATGGAAAAAGCTTCACCAATGCAATATATACAAACCTATTATAAGCTTTCAAAAGAGTCGAGCTTGATTAATGCATAAAGGATGAACTGAACCCAATTATTCGTGCCAAACTCACAGCTACAACGCGCTCAGTTCTTGGGCTGCAAGATACGCTGGAAATTTGACGACCTTCAAGTGAAGTGAGGCGGGCACATATGGAATCGTGATTACTTGTTTCCTCCTCACAGCATCTCTCTCAAATTATGCCTTCAGTGCCCGTGGTAATCGATTTAAGAAAAATTAAACAACCTAATGAAGCAGGCAAATATGAAGGCATAAATATCTATTTCCCCCTTAAAGCCTTTCCCTCAAATAAGGCTTTCAGTTCAAGTGCGTGTACGGTCTTTGAACACAGTGAGAATTAGAATCCTGAGCGCATTCAAAAACATATTTTTGTTCCGCACAGTCGAGCTCGGGACATTTCTCCAACTTGTTTCTCCAAATTCATCTGAATACATTTTTTTCTATTGAATTGTTGACCAACTTTGATAAATCAATTTTCTTTCAATTTCAATACTTACTCTTGATTATACAAACCGATTATCTGCTGAACTTCATCTCACTTTAATTCAAAATTTCACTTTTAAAATGCGTTGATAAGTTCATCCCGACTAGAATGTGCGCTGCCACTAACACTAAGCCTTTCGGCACATAAAACTTTGGTTATCACAGGTTATCAGGTGAACCTAACCTAACCTCTTGTTAGGTTAGGTTTACCTCTTGTTTACCTGAAGGTAAGGAAGGATGCCAGTTGCGCAAAAGAGCAGAAATAAAAACTAATTTCATGAACGAGAGGAAATTTACCTTAACGGTGGCCGCATTAATGGGGTAATTTTAAGATTTTTGCCCCCCGAGCGGAGATTATAGTCAATTCGGATTTTAAATAGAATGTTGGCGCTTGGATTCACCGAGAACTAAATCAAGTTTCAATGAAAATGAAACTCATACTCTGTTGTTTGTAAAATACCTTCATCTATTTAATTAACATTTACAATGATATGAAAACTTGAAATAAGTTGTACGGTACGCGAATTCACGATTAAGATCGAAACTAGAATTTAAATTTTGATTTAAAAGCAGCCGCTATTTTACGTTGACAAAATTGGCAGGCTGTGGTACGAGTTCTTCGGAACTAGTAAACAAACTTTGAATCAAAAACAGCAGTCATTATTCTTTAGTAGATTTGGTATTTCGTTTCACGAAATCATTAAAATTCGTAATCAAATTTTAATATAAAAGCAGCAGTTATTTTACGAAAACAAATTCGGTATGCTCATGTACGACTTCTTCACCCAAGCTCAATCCGATGCACCGATTTAGATCGCAATCTTGAATCATGAGTACCTATAAGATACGCTGACCCTGCGTTCAGGTCATACCATGTGCATCTAACTCAATTTCAATTTTCGGTGCCCTTTGTTGCACAATTCCGATTTTTCAAGAGAGGTTTTGAAAATTCAGGCGCACGACTGGCAGAAAGGAACGTACGAAGGAATGCGTAGGCGCACCTGCGTTGGCTCACACAGGGAGCTGACGCGGGAGAGGTAAATGCGGGGTAGGAGCTCTTGACTGCATGGGAAAATTCCCACACATTCATAGGACCCTCGCCCTCCGTGGGATAAAGGGAAACTGGGGCTGGAGTTCAAGCGTCGTTGTCGGAGCAAGGGGAATGAGAACAAAAAAGGAAAATAGAATGTATGGGACAAAGGAATTTTAGTAATACGGCGTCCGTTCTGAAGTAGTGCGAAATAATAAAAGTAATTGAAGAAAATATAAAATACGTATACTTAGAAATAAATTTTAGCGAGAAGTTAAAAATAAAATTTTGGCGAGAAATTAGAATATAAAATTTTAGCGAGATATTATAAAATGTCACTTACTAATTGATACTTATTGCAATACTAGAATCAGTCACTTATAAAACTCTGCTCTTATCACAGCAGCTTGATTTATAAAGTTATAATGAACTTGGTCGAGTACTTCAAATGTATTAATTGTGTTATATGTGGTGTCTTCATGTCTTATCTCTTCTGTAATTTCTGCCTGAAACAAGCGTAATCTGAAACTTTCTGATCTCGCAAGTTATCCATACATCGTTTGTCGCAGCAAAGCTTCATTTATATGCTTTCATGCGCTTTAAGTTAGAATTATCGAACACACTGGTCACAATTAATAATTTACTTCAACATTGGACTTGTATATCACCATTTCTACGTAGTAGAGAGCACATCGAAAGGAGAGTTTTGAGAGTTCTAATGCAATTTTTTCTATTCACTCAATTAAATAAACTTCACAAACTTTCTTTTTACACACGTAATGCTGAAAAATTCATGCCTCGTTTTCGTTTTCATAATCAATTCAGATTTTAAATTAAACTAAGAGTGCAGATCAGTTTCAGAGCTCGCCCAACACGGCATCTTTCATTTCACGCTGCTCGTCTCGAGCGCCTCGATTTGAAAAAGAGACAGCCAGTCGTTCGATGGTGTGAGCTCGCCAGCACATGCACTGAACCGTAGCTCCAGGCTGTTCCCCTGTCCATTATGAACACCTCTGATGAACAGGAAGCGATGGTGTAATGGCGTAGAAAATTGACAATTTGCTCTGTCCTGAAGTATGTCTATCTTCTACAAAACCGAAGATCGTGAGAATAAACAGTAAATAGAATAATGTTGGTGTTTTCTTCGTCAATTTTATCGACTATTTAACATGTTTCATTCTGAAGGAATTGTGTGGTGAAATTATGGTAACAAATTGAAGCACATTTCGACTGAAATCATTTTTACAAGATTATAGATGAAAAAGTTCTATTGTTCATATACATGGCACCATTTATATGTTTTGCGAGTATCAGAAATTCTCCAGTTCATACAGCTTGACAGATATTATTAAAAAGATTTCTTTCATGCATTTTTAACCTTATAACTTTATCGCCTTACATTTATCACGACTATTGCTCAGATTTTATTTTTTGCCTAACGATGAAATAACAAAATTAAAAACCTGCTCTCGGCGAAAAAAAACTTCCGTCGAGCTGTTTTTCTGAAAGTATTTGAGCTTTTTCAGCCGATAAAATAATTGTCGTAAAAGTTAATTAAAAATATCCCTGTGTCGAACATTGTTTTTCTTTAACTTCAAATGCATGAGAGTTATGAAGGCAGGTGAACAATAAACTGCATAAATGGAAGAGAATATATTTTTATTTTCACGTCGGAATCACGTGAAAATTGAGAGGCATGGCTCATTCCTCTAAGCAATCCATTCAGAACTGAGAGCAGCGAAAAAAGTATACACGCGTAACTCACACGTTCAACCTTACTGAATGTGGGATTAAGAACTCTATCAGGTGCTTCGAACAAAGACAGAAGGCTAGAAACCTTCCAGCGACAACAATGAGTCAGTCGGAAGCAAAACTCGGCACTTACGAGGGTTCTTCTTTTGAAGGCGCTACTATTCATTCATTCGATTATTGTGAGCGGCCGGCGAGCGCAAGTCTTGACACTGCCATTGTTCCCGGCACAACACCGTGTGAATGTCAGTTCATTCAGAGAGCTTAACAGTACGGAAACCGTAGGATTTACCTTATGTGGGGAAGCCATTTCCACCAAAGAGTGAGCATAGGGAATTTAATCTTATTTATAGCTGAAACCAATAGGTCTAGAAAACAATTATGTGCATCGAGATGGTTGATTTACTTTAACATTATAAAGCTGTATGTTTTGTTCATCAATGTAGAGGATTTTTAATTGAGTGTCATTCTTTTTAATCCACGTCTGTCGCAGCGATAATTCATTGATTCATCGTTAAAGATCATTCAGTAAAAGAAATGCTAAGATAAATTTAAAAAATTATTTGACAGTGTTGAAATATACAAATACATTTACTCTAAAAGTTACAACTACTTCCGAAAAAAATAATACGATAAGACCATTCTCCCTTTTAATTCCCGGTGTTGAAGTATTTAAACCAATTTTGAATTTGGTATAAAAACTAACATGCGAGTCAAAATTTTAGTTCAAGTCCAATGATAACGACTTTAATTCTTGGTTGGAAGATACAGACCACTAGCTCATTAGAGGAGACATCTTGCTCATACCTCTACCATTAGCTTCTAGATATTTTTATTACCTACATTTGATGAGAAACGGGAAAATGATATTGGTTGTAATAAGTGAGAGCAACTTTGGACACAGAAATTGAATTTCTGTATGAGCGTCATCTCCAATTGAGACGTAAATGACGAATAAGTTTATTCAGTTGTTTCCCTCCTTGAACGGAGAGTTGAAAGGCATTGCAATTTCATCACGAATGCAAGAAAATAAACGAGATATTATTTGAAATTAAGATAAAATTTGATGTCTCATTTCATCTTATTTTAATGAAACCATATGGAATTCCATGTAAAGAAGAGAGATACTCAGAGGATTTGTACTAATAATTATCAAGGATTCCAAATACTGCCTTTGAAATCACGCATTAACTATACAACATTGTATGCGGAGGTTTAACTACGTGAAAACAGAGTAAGCAAGACTAAATGCATCTCTTTTGAAAAAAGTATCTGACATTAATAATGATGTTCAACATCTGTCTCAGATGAAAGTCTCAGGTAACGGCAACCTAGAAACATCTCTTTCCCTCAATGCGGTAAACATCCCTTCACCCTACGAACGCTCTCGGCCAGGCGCCGCGACCGGCAGGTGCCGATGATTGGTTGGAATGCTGACCAGGAATCTGTGCGGGAATGTGGTCAGGGGCTGCGGGAATTCGTTCCGTAGGGGAAGGTAACAGAAACAGGAAGCACGGAAGGAAGAGTTGCAGGTATCACCTCAGGAATGCGGAAGCCTCTCGTGAAAGAAAGGCAAAGAAATAAATCGACGAGAGGAGTACGATGATTCCGAGTGAAGTTCTCAATGTTTTTTCCGTTTTGAATGTGGAGATTTCAAAAAGAGTCTATGAAGAATATGCTTTTGGTCTTTGATTTTTGATGGAAATTTTATCTTATTGAAAACGCATTTGGCCAAAATAGCATCGAGAAAAAATTTCAAATTAATTCGTGAGAAAAATATCTGAAGTTTCATTTCCTTCTTGAGGAATAATCAAGATCGAAGTGATGCTCAATGGACAAAGTAAATTTGCGTTCAGATGAAATAATAATCGTTAGTCTGTGAAGAATCTGTAATAGTGATTAAATTTGAGCAATTCATTTAACATATATTAAAATAAAGTTGGAAGTGCTTGGTTAAGTGTGAAGCAAATATTAGGAAACATCCCACTCAAGGATATTTGGAAGTATCGTACGCAAGATTATTCCCAACTATTCTGCAATAGGATATTGAAGAGTATCTTACCTGGGATAGAATGTGGTAAAATTTCAGCCTCAATTCAACTTTTGCGTGTATTACATCAATTGTTGAGAAAGACTTACATCTTTGTTGAGCGCGTCAACGATGATGCTCTTCAGCTCATCCAAGCAGCTGTTGATACGCGCTCTCCTCCGCTTCTCCATGACAGGTTTGCTGCTCTGCAAAGTTTGTAAGCAATTATGATTTAAAATTTATTATTTATAACTTATTGTTATTTTACTTCGAAAATTTTGTAATATATAATTGTTATAATTTGTGAAATTTATAAGACTTTTCTAATTCACCTCTCTCGCCCATTTGTGCATATGTGACTGATGAGTCGATGTAATTTTGCTCCTGTTTCTCAATGAAGGTTTGGAAGTGCCTATGAGCATTGATGCCATTGTTATTATTTTGTGAAAAATATTCGTTCAGGAGGCCGTTAAATGCGTAAGCAAGTGCTTGGTACACACCAAGTCCGTAGAGGGATCGCCCTGTGCATTTCGGTTGAAATTAGACACACAAGAATTTTGTGTCCGCCAAATGATGCTATGATGATGTTACCGTCTGACCAACGTTAAATTAATATTCTGAACAATTTAACGTTCATTTCAGTGTACTTCCAAAAACTTTTGCAAATACTTCAAAACTGATACAAGGAGCACTTTATAGAACCCCAATTTAGACTCAAAAATACTTATAAGTAATTATTCCGAAAATTGCCAATACGTTTAATTGTGTGCTTTTTTACTGATGCAGCTAGAGTGCCAGCAGCTTCGGCCTCAACCTCACTTGGGTGTTCACTGCGAAAAATAAACGCTTAAAACATACTTCACCCATATGTGCATGTCAGGTTACGCATCTGAGAGTCTAAGGTTACGCATCTGGGTCCGTAATTTAATGCGGCCAAGGGAACAAATGTGTCGTCAAAGTGTGTCAATTTACTCGTGCATCCTGGTTGCACCAATTTTAGGTCAACGAAAAATGCAGCTTTGTGCGTAATTTTACTGAGGTTACTAAAGTCAGTATTTGGTATGTGTATACGTGTTCGTAAGATTCCAAATTATGTGTTCCAAAGTGCCAGAAGCGCTAGTACGAAAAATGTTTTAATTTTTTTATAACCTTTAAATGGTTTGAAAGTTCATTTTCTGTACGATTGAAATTTCAGTGGTTATGTTTAACTTATTATTTAACAAGCCTGGAATCTCTCGCATTCATATCAATGTAAACATAAAACATCCAATGATATTTAACCATTCGGAAGCAATGCTTGACCGATATCAATCAAGAACTTAATCCTGAAGGAATGTTAATTCAAACATTTTATCTTACCTCGAGAACTTATAGCTTCTGGCACGAATAGATCACTAGCTAATTCCCATTCTTCGTAAGACTGCATTTTTTCGGCACAAGGGACTTCAGAAAAGCTCATTAGTGTTTGATATTATGTTCCTCTGAATACAAACTGAATTGAAACCAATCATTACTCAATAGTTTATACAATCATACGTTACAGCTGCGCATCCAAAACTCAATCAGTCTAGTGGAGCTGTAGAAAAGGGAAGTTGAAGCAAAGTTCATCCCTGAAATTCATTTCATGATTTTATCGATTTTAAAATTCCGAAGATGTTTCGAAAGACTTTAACTTTTCCATGCAAATGGTGTGAATAAATTTAGCACGGGGTATTAAAGTCAGCTTATTTTATACATCACTTTTACAAGTATTACAATAAATTTTTTATTTATTCTTAGAAAAAGACGTTGAATTCGAGCTATTATGTCATTAAAATGAGCAGGACCGAACTCAATTGAAAACAGGCTTTGCCCTGAGTTAAAGTGAGTATTTTTCATTGCAAACCAAAGTAGCCCATCGGAAAAGTAGCCATCCAGAAGAGTTAATTGACAAGGAATGCAAGAACACAATTCCATCAACACTGTGAAATCACTTTATACCTTTTTGCCATCGTGTTTGCCGTCGTTGTCGTCTGCATGATCTTCCACGTCTAGAAATTCATCTTCTTCTTCGAAAATGTCACATGACCTCCTGTGGATAGGATTAGGATCTCCTATCGTTTCAACACCTCCGCTCGGCAACATTGAGAGCATCTTATGCAATTAATTTAAAAGAGACACGCTATAGTTGCGACTCTGAAGATGCCTGCAGCTTGAGATCTTAGTTACTCTTTCTCAAAGGGACGAGTTTCGTTGATATATTCTCTCATTTACTATCCTGCAATAACAGAATGATTATTTATTGCATACTTTAAATAAATGCGATATCATGGAATTGTGAAGCATGGTTTAACAAGTTGATAATCTTGCCGAATGATATTTCGTGTCACCAATGAACGAATGACTTTGAATTACCTACTCTATTTGTTCATTCGCGAAGTGATTTTCTAATTATATTATTTTGATAGAACCAGCAGCTTATCATGCGATAGATACATTGTCTCTCCCTGTAATTATGTTTGCACGTTTTTATTCCGAATGAATTTGTGCTAGAGAATTAGGGACTAAATTGCTCACATCAGTTGAACACCAAACGAATATATGTGCGATAAGCGGGAATGGAAATTGAATAATTGTGGATTTATCGGGATATATCCTGTAAAAATGATTACATCCGTGTATAAAATAACATACAGCATTTGAAAATATACCTATCGATTTTTGTAAATGTATCAGTGCATTTTGCATTTGAATTATTTGTTTTTGCAAAACCACGAGTTACTACTGGTATTACCGCGGAAAATTCTTTCCTGTAGTATTATGAATAGTTTTTTCTCGACTAACACACGTAACAGTAGAAGAAGTAGACTACTTATACTTCACTCAATGTCGGCACGCAACTTATGCATTTAAATTGTTTCCAAAGAATTTCTTATATAGCAATTTAACGTATACAAGATTCACTCATAACTATTAACTTTGAAGGGCTATTACTTCCATAAAATCCTCGCAAGGATTACGCACGAGCGAATAGGGTTCTCGAACACTCCTCGAAATCAGTAATAAGACCTCATTTTTGGAGCTTGGGTGGCGAACAAGTGCGCGAAGGAACGCCCACAGAGGCGACCGGAGCAGCACTGCGGCCGTGCGGTTGTGGTGCCTCCGACGTCGGCTTGTGATCTTTACCCCCCTGGGAAACTCAGTCGAAACTTCCTGTGGTTGCCCGCTGCTGCCACGCGACTGCACGCTTGCGGTGTTGCCATTTGAACTCGTAGGCCGAATCTAGGTAGTTGATGAAAATGCGTGCCTGGAAGCGAGAGAAAATGTCTTTGTCGCACGATTCTATGAGCGATGATCGAAATGAGCGACTGCAAATTTAGAGTGCGTGCATATGTCATGAAATTTCAGTAAATTCAGAAAAAATGAGAGTATGCTTTTGTAGGCGTGCTCATCTATTTAAAAAATTGAAACACTTCAAGGGCAGAGCGTCAAGTTTTATTAGATTTAAACTTAGTTTTACTTTCCTCTCGCGGTCTACTGTTATAAACTTGAAATATTTCCCTTTAAAAGTCATAAAAATTCCACCATCTCTCCGAGAGCAACTTTTGTTCTAGTTGAGATCGGCATTTTTCATTGGAATTTGCAATTTTATTTTAGATCACCAAGGAATTTATCAAATTATTTCCATACATTTGCAAGTCAAACACAAGAGGCACAAAAAGAAAATGATTCCAGTACTTCCATTTTTCATCATTCTAGTCTACTCTTACGAAGCAATGAGTTAAAATGATGCATTTTCCTCATATCACGTGACATAATGACTTCAATCTGAAATTAAACAGTTATGATTTGAATTGTCACATTTTCACCGACATTTGTTTTCTTTATAAATTAGTCTTTGCAGTTGAAAAAAATCATTTCATCACAGCGCTCATACGCAGATTGTACTTCGGTCAATGCTGATGCGAGGAAATCGTTACAAACTTTCAAGTCAAGATAGCAGTTCCTAGTTATCTTGTGGTAGATGATACTGCTTTCATTCTCATGCCGCCTCCTTTACTCACCAAGAAAATCGGAAGACCACGATTGAACTTTTTTGAGGGACACACATCATGCGTACAATAATTTACAACATATCTTCATAGCACATACTGACCGCCAACTTATTAAAATTTACCGCGTTCATATACAGTGTACACTGACCTCACACATACTAAAATTTACAACGTACATACACATCTTGAATATCTTGAAAATGATTGGGCCTCTATGCCCTGGCCACACTGGAATGCCGCTGGTTTGTGTGCATGGTGTCCCTTCGCATATCCGCGAGCTGTTGAATGAGACCGTTTCCCTCCGCCGCCTGATGATAGTGAGGCTAGGGAGGCCACAGTACAAAAATACACAGTGCATATTAACCTCACACATGCTAAAATTGACGACGTACATACACAGTGCATATTGATCTCACACATACTAAAATTCACCGCATACCTACGCAGTACGTACTGACCTTACACATACTAGAATTTAAAACATACATATGTAGTACATACTGACCTCATACATGCGCAAATTTACAGTATACATCCATGGTACATCCTGACCTGATATATACTAAAATTTATGGCATACCTACAAAGTACACACTAACTTCAAAGATTCGTACACATTGTTTATGTTTCGTTTTTTGGTGTGTATTTAGGGAACGTGTTTTGCGGCGTTGCCGAAGTGCCGTGGGCTGCAGTGAGTGCTCTCCTTGCATATTGACGGGAACACAAGAGCCACTCAAGTCTACCACCCTCATATTGAGCGAATAAAGCACTGAAAATCCCAACCTACGTTAATGAGCTGACAAACTCTGCTGCAGCAGATTGCTGTATTCTTCAGCGATAGAAAACGACGTTCTGTTATATGATTGTATGTCCATAACGTGTTCAGATGCGGGATTGTACGTGAACGTGTTTGAGGGACGCTTTTTAATGTCGGTTTCAAAGGGCAGAAAGTACATACTGCATCTGATAAATTGAGTTTCTCTATAATTTTAAATATCATTCAGTGAAAGCTTGAATTGGGGAGAAAATACTGAAAATTTAATCACAGTTCAGATCGAGTTCAAATTCAAGTGAAACTTCAAATGGGTTTGCTGGCAAAATGACTAAAACATACGGGTACGCGACACAATTTGATCTTATTTGGGATCCTTCAAAAGGCTCTGTAAATGGAAATTCAGACATAGAATTGATCTTCAAATTAACAACGTCACCTCGTTTTGGGAGGTCACGTCTTCGAAAATTTGACGCTCCTGCAGTAGAGGTTGAGGTGTAGAGGTTACGATGAGTTGGAACAAAAGCGCTGGCTCCGCCCTTCTTCCCGTGACGCTCCGCCCTCCTGAGGTGGCCTCCGCAGAGCTGGTCTGCAGCAACTGATTTCGGAAGTGAAACGACGCGGCCGCGTTTCCTACTGGTGAAAATGAAATAGATGCTTACTTCTTTTTATGCATCTTGGGTCAATAGGCAAAAGCTTGGGTCAGTAAACAAAAAAAAACAGTAGATATTTTCAAATATCCTTGCAAGATAGTTCCTGGGGGTCCCCTATTCTAACAAATAAGCAGAGGTGGGCAGCGCTACTTTGAAATGTAGCGGCCGCTTTATTTCAAAGTAGCGCTGCCCAGCTCTGCAAATAAGATACTTCTTTTTACGTGAAGCAGAAGTCATTTATTTAGGAATGAAATTTTCAACTGGAGTTTAATTATGGACATCACCTGCTTACTAGCTGTACGTAATAAGCTAGGACATAAATAATAGTTTGTCTTTGTATGATAAAATTATTGGTTTGGTTTGCAGTAAATTTGATTGTCACGAGTTCGTAATTTGCGTAATTGTAAAATATTCAATTTTGCTGTCTGTTCATCCTCTCGCTTTAGAAGTGGGAATTTTTAACTGCTTTTCTTACAACATGGCAAGTAATTGTAAGTTTAAAAATTTCTGTCAGTTTTCTAATTAAATTTAAGTTATAATACTGCCGGAGAGCACAGGTGTAACTAAACTGAACTACGTTTGATCGGACGTAGTGTTTCACTGTCTGATTAATTTCAAAAGGGAACAACAAGCAACACGAATGTGCTTGATACGGCGACGTGGAATAAGCAACACTATGACGTGGCATCTACATTTTACCCGAGTGCAAAAGCAACTCGGACTGCATAAGCTACTTGTTCTCGTTCTCGGAATTTATTAAGCTTTTATAAGGTTAATTACGCTCTTGATCATGAGTGAAGTGCTAGGCTCCTATGTTCCCATTAAGTCCCTTGACGACTAAGACTTCCGACACCGTGCCAAAACTGTGCCATGCCAAATTCTGTTTCGCAACCATTCTGCATGGCTGAGTCAGTTATGGAACTGCAATGATATATTCTCTGTAGATGTTATTTGCAGGCCTTCATTATTCAAGCAATGACTTTGGAGTCAAATTAGACTCATAAACTGAGTCAAAAAGAATGATAAGCTTCATTTTCTACGAAAGGATGTGGGATTAAAGGCACATCACTATCTTCATCCAATCCTAAATGCAGATTCCTTTCCTTTGAATAAAACTTAAACAGAAGAGCCTCGACGGAATTCATTACGGTCCCAAATTTCAGCGAAAGAACCATGCCCAAGGTTTACCCAAGAACTCGACTGTATTTACTCGAGCCACACAAACACTTGCAATGTGCATCATAATCCCGCACAGTAAGCGACTGCCGCGGGGGAAGCACCGCCTCTTCCTCGGTTCCGGAGCTCTAATTACTCTTCTCGGACATCTCACCACGAGCCTTGAATAAAACAATGGAGTGAATTATTATGCTCTCTCCTTGCGGAGATGAACAGCGGGGCTTAACGAGGTAGGTTCCGTCTAGGGGCTCGCCATGTACGCGTACACAATGTCATCAATTTTTCAGGCCCGTTTAATTACATTATATTTAGTTTATTTTTAAGGCGCAGTTAGAATGAGGTTCTGCTGAGCCCTGTGTGCGTCGAATTGAAATTGGAATGAGCTTATTTTTATCTCTTTTTGAGATAAAATGGGAAAGAAAGAGAAATTGGCAATAGTGCGAGGAATTTTTGCATTCCAACCTCGAGCATTTGTATGTGAAAGTTAGTATTCATTCCCTCAAATTAGGAAGCTCTTGCTAAAATCGATGAAGTTTGTGCTGGGATTTAAATGAAGCAGGTATGCTACAAGTATGCTGAAAGTATGCGCAGTTGAGCGAAAATACTACTTTGTAACAAGCACTACCACGTCAAAACACCGGTTGATAGATTTGTCGTAACATATTTTTCCGGCTCGGTCAAAATTAATTTTTTTTCAAAATAAGTATTTGGGGACAGAAGCTTAATAAAAATTCTCCAGACATACGTATATTTGTCCTAAAAAAAGTCATTAACGTTCTGGCCGCTGCAGTTATGACGATCTTGCTGACATCTGAGGAGGTTTGGTTGTCACATGAGCATTATACAAAAAAATACTTTTCACAGCTCTGAAGAATGTATGTTTTCCGAGTAAGCCCCAGCTTGCTGGTGTTACAAAATGTAATGAATAATTGCAATATTAGATTTTGTGGACTATATATCAGTGGGCAATATGCTGTTTCAGTCCATAAGGAAAAATATTTGTAGCATATTCAGTTGACCATATTGCCAATGTTATCAATACTTTGAATCACAACACTTTCTTCATTTGAATTTAAAGTAGTGCATACATCAAACATTAGCATTCATAAATAATTTTTCATACATTTCGTGGTCTGAAGAAA
This sequence comes from Orchestia grillus, assembly GCA_014899125.1. Lineage (NCBI taxonomy): Eukaryota > Metazoa > Arthropoda > Malacostraca > Amphipoda > Talitridae > Orchestia > Orchestia grillus. The sequence goes on along the minus strand of VOMN01045907.1, from coordinate 67,596 downwards.
AGTATGAATTATTTAAGAGAATACTAAAATAATTTCATTTGAAACTTTTAATAGTTGTACCTATAAAAAATATACGTAATTTAACTCTTCTGTTCAATATATTTTATTTCTCTCAGCATGTGAAATTAATCAAGCCCTCGCTGGCTACCTCGGACCGAGTTACTTTGGCTGCCATCAGTCGTAATTGCAGCCTCGGACTTGTGGCGTAGAAATTCTGCAGTGAGGCTGGAATGGGAAGAGGCCAGGCGTCAGGGTTTGCTTTGAGTGTGAGCTCTACCGGAAAGCAGGATTCAGGCGAAGCTTTCCGTGTCAGATTATACTGCGAATTTAGACCATGAAAGCCTAAATTTTAAATCGAATCTGATCTTTTAAAAGTAATGATACGGCCCGAGAAACATTTTAAATATATGTAGCTTGGTAACTTGAAATGGTTGTGGATTGCATACGGCAGTTTGAAAAGATGGATCAAAATATTCCCTCAATTTTGAGCTTTGTGACAGTGCTATTCAGTTTTGACACCGGGACAAAATTCGGTTGAGCACAATTCGACCTAAATGCAGAAAAGTAGCATCTGATGACTCGTTCTTTTTGGGCATGCTGTGTATGTTCGGAATGACCGTAAATCGTCGTCATCTTTCATACACAGCACAGCAATCGTCGTCAAATCGTCGATAGGCTTCATAACGTCTGACACCCTCAGGTGCATCCCATGTGGCTTAGAGGTGGTCATTTTGGCCTTTGAATGTGCTTTCCAACGGTGAGTAAATCGTCCTTAACTAATTTACATTAGTTATTCAGCAAATCTATTAAAATTAGGTTATTGGTACAACATACTTTAGTTGTTTCTAGAAACTGGTGCTGAGACCTTGTTGCACTCGGTGGCACCGTGAGAACTCGTCTCATGACCTTGTGTTAATATCAACTGCTGATTATATTTTCAAGGTGTAAGTTAATTGATGCTTGAGAGAAATAATATATCACAAGATATTTCTAAAACAATTTACTCGAATTCTTACATTGCCCGAATCAATGTTTAGAATTTGTTACTTTTCATTTTTTGGTCGGGACTATTGTATTGTGTACGTTAATTACTCAACTACTACGCTGTAGTTATTAATTATTACCACGATTTTCTTATCTTTTTAAAGCCACTTTCAGATCAAAGTAAAAGATTGCCCCGTAACATCAATAAGACGTTTTATGAAACAGAATAATAGAAAATGAATGAATAAATACGGCATTCATTACGAAGAAATTCATCAACATGTGATACTTCCGACTATGAGCAAAGTAGCACGTGATGAAACAAACAGTTTTTTTCAATTCCTTTTCTAAAATTTATTCTAACCAATTTCACTTCCAGCCATCACAACCAATTGCCTCGTTACCAATCGAGTTCTATGCCTGATGAACGGAGGCAGAACATCAATCCTCGAACTTTGGAGACAAAGAACGATTACGTGTTGGATTATTGAAGAATATCTCAACTCACACCAACGAGAACCGTGATTGACGTTCGAGGGACATCATTTAAAGGAAACAAAAGCGGAATTGCTGAATACTTATAATAAATCTCATTTATTGTTCAAAACACTTATATGTGAAAGATATACGGAATTTCGGCTTCACTTCCGAATGTTTTGCTCTAGATCTACTAATTTAAGTTCATTTCCATTTGATGAACAAACGGTTCGCTGAGAGCTCTGTGTTGTGATGTGTAACTAAAACTTGACAGACTTCGCAATTTTCATCGTGAAATTTAACGTTAGCCAATAACTTACGTAATTCACCTTCTCCGTTTGATGGCTCGGCGTGTATTCATTCTCCAGTTCCCTATAAAGTCTAAGTCAGACATCAATTCCAAGCAAGTTTAACAGCAGCACAAGTATTTTTCTTGATGCGGTCTTAGTTAATTGCATGATGAGTTTCTTCTGCGATGGATGTATTTTAGCTACGCAGGCTAGGCGCCGTTCAATGTGAGCAACTATTTTTTATTCTTGCATTACCAATTTAGCTAGAAACATGTTCTTTAGTGATTAAGAAACTATTCGAGACTTGTCAAAAGGGCTGATCTAATGCGACATTGCAGTAAAGAGCTTTCCATAGCATGTATGTGAGAACAAAAGCAGCTTCCGACCATATGTTTTTTCAATGCCAAGCTTTTTGATGGCTTCATATTGTTTGGCTTCCGCTTTATTGTTCCGGTAAAATATTTCATCTGAAACGACAAGGCTCTCAGCAGGTCCAGTTTCATGTGACGCAAATGAAGTCGGGCAGAAAGAATGTCGCCAAAGGGGAGCTCACAGCAAAAGCTTGCCGCAAGACGCGTTATTATTCCTCTGTATTCTTCTGTGCTTTCGGGCAACCTGCCAGCTGAATTCAGATGACGATAATGTTTTTTAACAGCGACTTCATTACGAAACAGGATCTCACGGACGTCGCTTCATGCATATGCACATCAAATGAGATTTATAATATCAATAGGAAGCTTTTTGAGTCATGCTTCATTTGCGTATTCAAGCTCCAGACGGCGTGTCGACAAAGGTTCGTTTCAGAGTTCCGTGCCAACGTCGCACCTGGCATTCAGGAATGAAAGGCAACGGGAATGAAAGCCTGGAATGGCAACAAGGAACGTCAACACGAACAAAAAACCTGACAAGAGATCGAAAATGTTCGCCTGGAATGGAAATCTGGAATGTATTTTTTCGTTCCACTCCAAGGAACTGCTTAGCTCAACTCGCATAGTAGTAGTTGCACTTGCTTTGCGTTCAATGAAGGATCACATAGTGATTCCGGAAATTTGACGCATGAAAGCATTAAAATTCATCAGATTTTATGCAAAACATGATTGTAATTCAGAGCATTCCGCACTCTATGAGGATATGAATCTATATTGTCACAGCAAAATGTGTTTATGAAACTGGCAATTTCATGCAAGATAGGATTTTTGATTTTTGTTCATTCAGTGTAATGTACACTGTGAGAAAATTCTACCTAATATTCACTGCTAGATTTATGCGAATGCAATGACTATTCAGAACATTTCCAATAGTTGAAATTATACAAGGAGCTGAAAATGTACAATAGACGCTTGTTAATGACGATTTTGCCTGCGTTGTGGAGTATTTTGTGTCAAGAGTTTCTACTAAATTTGAAATTCTTCGTGGAAACTTTTTTTGTACGTACAATTAGTCTCCACACTAACTCCCTCCAAAGCCATAACGCGATCTCGAGACCTTTGACTGACTCTCAACAAAGACTAAAATTACATAACAACACCTGTCTGTTATTATCAGCTCGGGGTTCTACTTTACTGGAACATAATTTGGGGTTCAAGAGCTGAGACTTCTGGAAGCTAGTTTTTGCTGGTGCAATATTTCCTGAAAAAACTGAACATTTCATTGTTGTTGGCGACAAAGAAAGCAGAATTAAAAACTCGTTAAATTGCCAGTCCTACAGTACATAAATAGCAGTGAAAAGTATGGGCACCACGAAATTTCACTGAGATTCATTCCTTAAAAGAGACGAAGACAGTCTTATTTTAATTTTATTCTCGTCTTCTTAAATCTTTCATATAGTTGAGCTTTGGCAGCATGAATGCATCGTTTTTAAAAATCTATTCATGATAACTAGGAGTTGATGAAGATTTTCGGTCTCGTCATTAAAAATTCCCTTGTATATCTCCAGACAGTTATTGAATTTGCGAACGTTGGCACACTTCACTAGGCTAAATTCCATGTTTGGTACCTCAGCCATGTCTGGTACCTCAGCCATGTTTGTGACACACTTCACTCGGCTCTATTCCATACCTGGTACCTCAGCCATGTCTGTGACACACTCAACCCTGCTAGATTCCATGTCTGGTACCTCAGCCATGCCTGGTACCTCAGCCATGCCTGGTACCTCAGCCAAGTCTGGTACCTCAGCCATGTCTGGTACTTCAGCCATGCCTGGTACCTCAGCCATGTCTGGTACCTCAGCCATGTCTGGTACCTCAGCCATGCCTGGTACCTCAGCCATGTCTGGTACCTCAGCCATGTCTGGTACCTCAGCCATGCCTGGTACCTCAGCCATGTCTGGTACCTCAGCCATGTCTGGTACTTCAGCCATGTCGTGTACCTCAGCCATGTCTGGTACCTCAGCCATGTCTGGTACCTCAGCCATGTCTGGTATGTAGCTGAGTCATGTGATCGAAGTACAGTTTCCGATCGCTCCTAAAAGTGTCATTTGGGCCGAAAAGGTTCTAATGATTGTATTTTCTAATCATGGCTTGTGTATTGCATTAACCTATATTCAACATTGTATACTTTCGCGGTAAATACGTATTATTTTCAAATCATGTCATTGCAAATGCATAGGAAATGCCCATGATAACTATGAAATTTCTCTTTCATATTACAATTATACCGTATTAATAACCGGTATTATATTGAAGAAAGGTAAATTCGAAAATTCGATGTAACAACCATAGCAAAATTCTACCATCAATTTTTTTTCCTCATTTTGTTTAGTTACGAAGAAGTGGGACGTTATGTTTTCAACTCAAGAACAAAGTGAAAGTAAAATTTTGTAACACAGCGCAATCTGCTGCCTCGCTAACCGCACCCTGACAGTTCGGTCGCACCCCTCATCGATGTTCCCAGCCTGGAATGCAGCACCTGGCACCTGGAATGGGAATCAGCAGCTGCAGATCGCACCAGGAGCTTTGTTCGAGTGCAGAGAGGAGATACGGGATGCCGAGAACATGTTACTGTAAATAAAGTTTACTGCACAGTTGAGCTATGTTCGAGTTGGTAGAGAAGACTTAGGATGGCGAGAACATGTTACTGTAAATAAAGTTTGCTATACAGTTGAGCTTCGTTCAAGTTGGTAGAGAAGACATGGGATGCCGAGAACATGTTACTGTAGATAAAATTTACTACAGAGTTGAACTGCTATGCTAACGAAATTTTTGGCTATTTTTGTGGAAAGCATTTCATAACAGGGTTAAAAATTTATTCTACCTGTAACAGGTAGAGAATTTTGGAGTTATTTATAATTTATTCAATTTCAATCGATGCAACAGTGAACAATTGCACAGTTGTGAGTTACATTCAATTATTTAGTAACAGTAGGAGGACATTTTAGGAATCAAGGGAACTAGACCGATACTGGGACTGGGTTGCACGGCCCTTCAAATGCATGATTGAAGGATCACACGCTTCACATAGCCCCATTACTCAGTGAAAAATTGTTTAGATGATGTTAGAGCGTCTGTGCTTAACGCTTTTACGACGCAGGATGTCAACGGTTCACGAGCCTCGATTGAAATTTATTTCTTCAAGATTTCCAGTTATTTTCAAGTTGTTACAAAACCTGAAGATTTTTAATGAAAAAAACATAATTCAGTTTTCTTCGCATCCATTTAGCTGAAATTAACTTGGACGTTCCGCACAATTATGAGGTATCGATTTAATGTTTTGTTTTTCAGCCCATCGTAATGCTTTCACTGGCAATCTGATTCATAATTTTGAATCGAATCATTATCAAAAATTCTGTTACTGCGAACAACTGATGGGAGCTCAGAAATTTCTCCCGAGCGCATCGCCTCTTGCACGCATGTCTCCCAGCGAGTTTGGATGACCAAAACTCTACGTTCTATCGCATCACTTTTCCTTTTAAACGAGATATTAGAAGACGATTCAGGTTTTGTCTGTCAGCAAGAGAGGAGTCAAGGTTATTCAGCAGCGCATCTGATGCTGTGCATTTTTTCGCCTCTCGATGAGCTCGTGATACCATCAACGAAAATATCTTTACGGTTTAGAAGCTCGTTTATTCTAATACAAATATGAATACAAACACCAGTTCAAGTATTTGTGGTCAAAATAACGGAGCCGAGAATTTTTCGGTTCGCTGCGCAGAACCAGAGAAAAGGCTCGCCCTGAGCTTACGTTCGTCGAAATCCGAGCTTATGCTCTAAAAAATCATCCATCCAAACCTGGAGGACGTGAGCAAGCCACACGCTCGCAAAAAAAATCCAAGTATTCAACTAAAAAATATATTCCTACAATGGGAATCGCTCAGTTTTTTTCATTCAAGGGCAATGTAAATAAAAGCTGCACCACCACAGCACGCGCATCTTTCTGCCTATCGTATTGATCTAAACTCTAGAGGCAGGTAGTCTGACGGAGGCATTCATTGCATATAAGAAAAGCATTTAAATATCAATAGGGTTACTATTCTAATATCATCTGAAGATTACATCCGAAAATTCCAGGCTAGTTTCTTCAGGATATTCTTTTATAGTATTATTCGTCAGAGTTAAAATGGTATACTTTGCTAAACAGCTCATTATGTCTAACGAAAAAAATATATTAACTTATTAGACTAGAGAGTACAAAGTACTGAACCATATTTTTATAAAAATCATAAAATTTCACTTTATTCAATTTTAAATATCGAACTTATGTAAAATTTACAGAAAGATACGCAAGCGCCTCTCACTATATAGTTATGAGAGTAGCAAAATAACTACAGATATAGATATATTGAAAAGTCATGCTTGAAATGCTGCCTAAATCATTTATTAATTACAATTATTAAAGGTTTGAAGGAGTCGTTAAAGATTTATTTGTACTTATATAAGCATTGTGCGTCATTACATAAGATACGTAAGACACGGACATCGAATGAAAGCAATCAAAGTTGAAAAAATGTATCATAATGATTTTCGTTGAATAGTTAACGCTTTGCTGTAATAATGTATGAAGCTGAAATCCTAAAAATCTGCGCCCTTGACAGTTTTGCAACATCTATTTTTATGCAAGAATAATTTTAAATACATGCTGAGAAAAGAGTGTTAAATTCTGAACATGTTTTGACTTCTGTTTTAATTCATTTCTGGAAATGGTCCGCAAGGCTCGTTTCAATCTTTTCTCAAGATGAGTTTTTACAGTCAAGTTCCACCAAACGAGGCATTTTAAAAGAAATAAATTCGAGTAACCTACAAGCCTACTCAGCTCAAGAGCAATTAAGAAGTTTTCTAAAACACTTACGCAATGAGCAATCCATAATATAATACAAAGCGACCACTCTAATACAAATATAATGTAAAAAACGAAAGAAGGTTCAAACTCAGGTACATACGTTAGATAGCCACTTCGTGAAACTCCCGAGGGCTTCGTGAAACTCCCCACTTCGTGAAACAGGGCCTACAACTAGGGGCAGTGAAAATTGTTTTTATCTTTTTCGCGGTGCTGCTGNCTCCTTCGTGCAGATCCCAACATTGGTGAGCTCATTAAGGAGAGAGCTGCAGTGGCTCCAAACGAGGCAGAATTCAGAGTTGGCTTGTGATAATTGCGCGATACACTTACCTCTTAATTGAGCCTTCGCATTGGAGGAAGAATTTGAATGTCTCTGGAAACGTTCTTTCCGAAGTTATGTCGTGCTTTTACCAAAATCATAAGAAGTGTTCTAATTTTCATGTTTCAAATGAGTCATAGTGAATAATATTTGAAAAGGGCAATGTTATATGAATTTTCTTTCTTTTTAGGAAAATGATGAACGAATTCAGTCAATGGCTATCTCAAAAATTGATAAAATAACGCACATAAGCATTGCCTTGCTGTAAAATAGATCTGGAGATAAAGTTTCCTAATATTGGAGCACACCTGGTCCTATAGTTACAAGTGCTTCAAATACATATTTCCAAGGGCTTAGCTATTTCACATATGGTAGAGTGCCCTAAGCCACGCATAAGCTGCAAGCCAATTAAAAATCGGGAACAATTTGAAACCTTCGTGAACGTTCACGGCATCATTTAGTGAATTATTATTCATCTATGGACTCAAAAGAAATTCCAGTAGGGTAGAGCTTTCGTGATAAGTAGCTGCGCTATGCTACATCTTCCTTTCTCGGTCACAGAAGTCATGTTACCTACGGTAACAACTTCTGAAATATGCTGAGTTTTTCAAAAATTATCTTGAAATATATTGTAGAGTTGTAGGCCAAGTGAATTATTTCTTTTTGGAGCCTAACATTTATATCCTTATTCGCAATCTAAAATGCGTATTTTATTACGGATCGCTTCTTCAAAGTCTTCAGTATATAAACTTAAATTTTAATTTTTGAACTATATAAAGAAAGGAAAAGCAGCAAAGTGCTACTGAAAATATGCTGCAAGTCAACCAAAAATTTGCACCAAATACGTATCCGCGAGCCTAAGCAGATTCCAATAGATCTAACAATTTAAAATCGATTTGGAAAAGGCTGCTGAGGAACGACCCCCCTCCCCAAAATTCGTGAAATTTACGAGGGCACCTCCACCAAGTTATGGAGATGAGAGCAGCCATACCGATTAAGTTACCAGTATAACATTTTCAAAGAATTCCTTCAGATTTTTTCAGATTCATTTTTATGGTATCACTATAGTTGACGCGCCTCGCTTAAAATGGCAGGACAAATGATGTCAACTTCTTAAGATGCCATCTTATTGACGGTAACTCTGACATGAAATAATGTAATTTTCTGTATCACTCCTATGGACTGCCTCATGTGACAGCGTTATTTTATTAGTATAATGGTTTATTAACTTAGTATTACAATATTATTAATTTAGGAATACAGACCAACGAACTTTCTCTGGTCTAAACCCTTAAAAACGTGACAGAGAGACGGATCAACCAGCCACCAGGCAAGCAGCAACTGTGTATTATAATATAGGGGAATTTTTAATCGAAAGAAACAGACATAAGGTATGCTGCCAGTTACTGAGTATCAAGAATACGCCCCAGTCGTGCCCTCTCACACCACGCGACCAACCATTCTTTAATACCTGCTGTATGAGCGACACGTCATGCATTACGATACTGATTAGGCTTTTTCATATCTTTTAATTATGATTTCCATTTATTTAGATTCAGTCATCAAAATACCTGCACTTGAAAAGGGTGTGTGACCGCTATCTTACTCGTGATATCATTTAATGAAATGATTGAGTTTAATTCAGGCCTGTTTGAGTACGCACATTTTAATTTTAATTTTTCAGTTGCAGGAAAATCGCCAAGTACGTGCACACAGTGGAAAGCACCTGGAAAAGAAAAGAAAAATTAGATTCTCCTGGCGTTATTATGAGATGTTCATTTATCACCGAGTAGCGTCAGGTAAACCGCAAAATGAGCGAGTTAAAATCAACGAAGGAATCGCAAAGTTCAGATGTTGTACCTGTAACACGACAAGGGTCAACCAGCAAAAGAGGTCGGGCTGCGACATGATGCATGAGGAGGGTCCTTCTACGAAAACTTGGCTGGGGTGAATCACAGCGACCAATTTAAGTGATTTAGGTGAATATTTCATCTATTTTTGGTGACGGGGAATTTAATTAAGTTCGTACTTTATGATACTATTTTCATTAGCTTCATGGTGAAGAAGAAATATCGCTTAAAAGTATGCTTAGTAATTTTATCTTCCTCTCTCTCTGTCTCTCTCTCTTTTTTTTTCTCTCTCTCTGCCTCTCATTTTCGAACATAGGAGGAAAAAAAGACGTACTATGCATGAGTATACTCAAACGCTTCCTTATCTTCGACAGCCTATCATAACTGTTCCACACGGAACAACCGAACCCTATTTCCCAACCAACTATCGGGTTGTAACAGAAGTTCTGTCCATTATTTAGTTTGAAATAAAGTGAAAATCTTGTCAAAAATATATTTATTTAGTCTTCAACATAGTCACCAATTTTATTAATTACATCATCCCATCTTGCCATAAGCTTCCTGATTCCTTCTTCATAGGATTTAGCCAGTTTGGACTCAAAAATAGAAATTAGCTTCATTTCGACCTCTTCTCTTGAAGTAAGCCTTCGTCCCATTAAATGATTCTGTAAGCTCCTGAAAAGATAAAAATCGGTTGGAGCAAGATTGGGAGAATACGGTGGGTGATGCATGACTTCCCTGCCAAATTCTTCAACGAGATATTTGGTCACTCTTGAAGTGTGAGGTCTGGCATTGTCATGGTGCAGAATCACTTTTTTCCGATCGATCAATGAAGGTCGTTTTTCCTCTAAAACTGCCTTTATACGAGTTAGCTGCTAACAGTAAGCTTCAGATGTTATTGTTCGATTGTCATCAGCTAGTTCATAAAAAACAATTATGGACTCATACTCATATGGAGGAGCCGAACTCTATTTCCCAACCAACTAGCTTAGAAACCGTCGATGCTGATGCCAGAGTAGACGTTTCCCGTAAAAGTTGTAGAAACCTATGAACGTGGCGTTGTGCTCCGGCAGAGAGGTAAATGAAAATTATCGAAGATCGATACCGGTTAAGGAGCCAAAGTAAAATTTCATTCGATCAAAAATAACTTCATCTTCCTGATCCATGATGCTTTTCAGAGAATTAAACGGTAATATCTATGTAGTTTTTCCTCTCAAAGTCGGATGAAACCAGAATGATTTGCCGAAAACGCATATTATGTAAAGGATAATTGTAAAAATAATATAAACATTAGCTGGCGAGGCTCTACTTGACAACGTACTTTGACACAGGTACAATGTACACTGTTGGGAAGGACTTATTTCTCAGTAGGTGGAAAAATTGTAGATTGAAAATTTAACCTTAAAATTCGAACTTATTTCAGTTGGCCTTCTGGGCCGAATGACCAGGAAGGATAAATTTTGTGTTGATTTAGTTATTCATGTTGATTCTGTTCGTTGAGGTTCTTTGCATGCTAATGAGCATGTATTGAAAAATTATCATTCTAAGTGATTCTATGAGTGTTTAAAGAGAAAGCTCATATATTAATATATAGTTGGCAAATTTCAGCCAAACTAATTTCAAATATTATTTGAGTGCTAAACATATTCCATCTGATTGATTAAATGTTTAGGTAAATGCTCATCACCAGAATTCTTATACAAGTGGAAAAAAATTTCACGTAGGTATCCATCTGGTATTGTACACCAACATGATGGTTAACCTTTTCTAATACCAAAGAATCTCTAATTTCGACTCTAGTAACTATTTCCGCGAAGTATTTTTATTTCTATTTACCACGTGTAAAAATACAATACAGCAGTCATTTTTCTCCGACAGAAAAATAATAAGTAAGCAGATACGCTTCGAGGAATGCTTGTATATTGTAAATATATATAAATGACAGGAAAGGCATTCGAGTTCCGCCTGTGTGAAATGAATACTAAACATCGACGATTGATTTAGAACGTTCGACTTCACTCCCCAGAAATACTGTGTACATAGGATCTGTGTACATAAGATGGTGGGATGCAAATAAGAATAATAAGAACAAATTTACTAACTGCCAACGCCGTGCCGTTGTTGATGACGTAGCAGCCTCCCACGACCACGTCCCTCTCAGTGTTTGCGTAGGTTGAGAGCTGGAAAAGCTTAAAACCAATACACCCATTAACCATTAAACAAATACACCCATTAACCATTAAACAAATACACCCATTAACCATTAAAATTTCAGGGCTGTAATGTAACTTTACAACAAATTTGAATGATAATCGCTATCATTTTTAAAATTTCATCAGATGTACGAATAGCAATTGGTCGTCAATAGCTCCAGGTTTTGCGAAATTTGTTAATGCTTTAACTAATTATATTCGAAAATCAGTCTCGCAGTGGAAATCTTGATGTGCCTGTAGTCGAGACATCTTCTCGCATCAGGTTGACTTTTTCTCAGAAATATTTTTAAAATTTCAACTGAATCATAGTCGCGCTTAAAATCATCACTGCAAAAAAACTTATTGGCGTATCGTAATCGACAGTATAATTTTTTCCCACAGGAAGAACACTTTAGAAAGATGTAAGAGCTGTTAAGTAAACGTGAGAAGATAAACCTTCAACCTTGTTCCACTCTAAACGGACTTCAAACGGTTCGTAAACGTGCACCTGTTTATCGTGTTTAGAATGTTAAATTTTAAATTCAAAACACAATTATTTTAGTTATACCTAAATTTTTCTGGGTAGCAATGACATGATTAATTTGTATCATAACGAACCTAACGAAATGGAATAAGAAAGTTGTACTTAGTATCGTTAACGATAATTTTAAAGGAGACAAATATTCTTGAGCCAAGAGATTTATTTTCACAGGACACCGATGAGCGCTTGCTCGTGCCAGTTGCATGCGAGTTTTTAAACGGCGAATTTCCCTGTCGAAGCATTAAATTTCGGTTTTTATATCACGTGTTACTTAAACTAATACTCGTAGGTGTCACTTATCGTGTAACTAATCGTAGCACGGGTATCGTAATGCTAGTTACTTATCGCCGGTGTTATTTAAACTAATACTCGTCGTACTAGTACTTACATTATCATGAGTCTCATTTTAGACGCATCAGTATTGCCGCGGTGAATAACAACAGTTTTCGTGCGAAACCAGTCTTAATTAATTAAACTAGCTAAATCTTGCCTCGTCTCACTTTTCCAGCTCAGTCAACACGCTCACTTGATATTAAGGCCCACAATGAAGACGCACACTTGATATTAAGGCCTACAATTAAGAAGCTTACTTGATAATAAGGCCCACAATTAAGAAGCTAACTTGATATTAATGCCCATAATTAACAAGCATTCTTGATAATAAGGCCCACAATTAGCACGCACACTTGATAGTCTTCGTTACCAAACGTGCCAATGCATCTATCCCGAATTTCGTTTACTATTGTAAAGTTATTATTACTCACAGATAGTTCGTTTAAAATTCAATAGCCACATGAATTAACGGAGATCTCTTAAGAGAGAAAAGCAGGGATCATTTAGCATGGACTGCTGGAATCTACGCACAGGTGTGCTTCCTCACAGGCAATGAATAATCGAAAGCAAAGACATGAAAGTACAAAAAAGCAAAGTGGGCGCGAAAGACAAAATTTTCGCAGCCTAGGTAGAGATCAGGTGACCTATACACTTGGAATACATGTAACGTTTGCAACTAACCTGAGTTCCGATGAGCTGGTCAGAGCAGCTGTATGACAGCTGTCGCAGCTTCTGCGAGGTTGCAGCAAGCTGCAAAGTTACGTTGGTCTCAAAATTACACTTTTCGGAAAATGCGTTTCGTCGTTTCAGTTTTTGGTAAAATATTCTCTCAACTCGAGGCATCATATTGCAAAATTTATCATCTCTTTCAGTAGCCATTCTCGAGCACGTGAGGACTGAAATGTCTGTGAGTATGTGAAATAAATTTATGTAGAAACAAAATAAATACTCTAATTGTCGATTGATGCTTCCCAGCTTCAGTACATATTTTACGTCAGACTTGGAAAGCCAGAATGGTCGAACATTTCAATGCGAGCTCTTTGATGGGAAAGCCTGATGTTATGTTTATAACTATCATGTTTATATAGCTATCATGATTGTAGCTATGATGCTACGTTTATAGCTATCACGTTTATATAGCTATCATGTTGTGTTTATAGCTATCCCCCCAGAGATCACTTTGTACTCACCGTATTGGAGAGCCTTTGCGGACTTCTGCAAGCTGAAGCCATGATGAAAATATAAACAATTATAAATATTGGAAGGATCCCTAGGATGTAAGTTCCTTGCAAAATGTAGGACGCTGAAGACGTGATGTTGATGACGCAACTGAAGAGCAAGAGACTCAGACCTCCGCCCAAACTCGTCGCCAGCATTTCTTTAATTCTGATGACCTGAGCACACAGAAAACAAATGAAGAATTAGTATACAAATCACAATGAGAGCCATACGTAACCGAGATTATGTATGTACACTTATGTACCAAAGTTAACCTCTGATTTTTGCGCTGGTTTCTAGAAACGGGCGAGATGGAGGGTCTTAAATTACTCTCCGTGTGGATTGTCGAGTGCGATTAGATTTACACTGTGCAATAATACGCCAAGTTGATGTTATTTGGTGTTTTCGCGTTTGTAACCATTTATTAACGCCACGAAGGAATTAGATAGGGAAAAATTCATGGGTCCAGGTTCTCGGGTACGTATTCATTATCAGCGAGATAACATCAGAAAAGGCCTTCCGTATCACTTATGCAAAAATTCACATTATTTCGCACTATTTTGCAGCTCCCGTGTTGCATAACTCTAACACTGGAAACAAATCAAAATACCATTTGAACCAAAAATATAACTCTATGTCTCAATTAGATCAGTACTCCCAGAGCGTGCACCATTTACCTCTTCGAAGCATCGCTGAAACTTCTTCACATGTCGGTAGATTTCTATCTGATTTGGGGAGTGCGCTTTACTTTCATCGATGGCCAAACGAAGATTATTTTGTGATACCCCCAAGGCAACGATGCTGTCTTCCACCACAGTGTGAACGATCATCACTAGGACGTAAGGTTCTACGACAACGTGAGCGTGGAAGGTGAAAATCATGGTTCTATAAACCATTGCTCCGGTTTCGACATAAATAACGTACAATAGGGCACATAAAACTGTCCCAATATTAATCAAAGACAAAAACAAAAGCCAAAGATCTGTTTTTGAGGAACGAACAGCTTGCGAAAATTCAGATTTTGTCTTCCGAACTTGGGCTACCATTAAGCGTAGAGTTTTGCTATGGTAGCTTGTTGGTATTCCTATGATGGCCATTGCTAGCAATCCAGCAAACATGAAACGCACGGCGAGAACTTCTCGTGTGCCTGCTCCACCAACCGAGGGAAAATGGCCGCCAAAGAAAGCAAAGACCGCAACATGGTGGAACAAACTCCACACCATGAGAACAGGACTTGTTCGGTTCGTCGTGAACGGTGCGTACGTCATTCCGAATGCCAACAGGAGAACTTCGTACGCGTGATAAAAGTCCCGCTGATTTCGTTTCGATCCGTCTTCCTTCATGACGCGATGCTGATTCACTTTCAGAGTCATGATTATTGCATTGGAAGCTCGACGGGTGCTTCAACAACCAGTCTTGTCAACGTTCCTGTTCCAAATGCCAAAACTCTTTGTTTGGAACTCGTAGCTGATCTCGCTGATAGAGTGCCACAAGGTCAACAGTCGTTGAACTAATGGACGTCATATATCAAGTGTTTACTCAAGAATGGATAAACACTGGTACTGAAATTAGACACATGACTGAGCCACTTTTTACCTCACTGTTGGTTTGTGGAACATTAATATTTTCTGCTTCCTCAGTGTTAGCAATAAGAAACGCCAGAGTTTCACTAATTAACTCGAAGATGAGTAAAAAAGAGCATAATTCTCGTCTGGAGAAGCTACTCGTGTAAATGAATGAGAAGGCACGTTGCGCGTCCAGAATCTAAGTCGTACAGTGAAGCCCGTCTGCCAATTTTGAGGGCTGCTCAACGATGTTTGTTTGCACTCTCAAACAATTGCTCGTAAATCCACAAAATGGATGCCGTGACCGAAGCGAAACTGAATAAATAAACAATAGGCTCGACGTGAAGTTTCTCGCGATGAATTAATGGACGTATGTATAGCTCACTTTCGTTGCGTTAGTCCATACAGGTATGTTGCATGTTCCTGATGTTTGGCGACGACCGTCCTTTTTCAAACGTTCACTCTCAGCCATGACTCGACTTTCATACCAAGAAATTAGGATAAGCTGTTGGAAAGGCAGAGCTTGCGGACATCATTTGGTTCATATAAGCGTTTTTGTTCCAGTACTTAATTGTTAAGAAATTGTGAAAAAATGAAAGTGCAGGCTATATTCTCGTTAACAATTGAAAACGATGAATATTCATAACCGACGTTGCATTTCATGAAGAATCACACGTGTTAATTCAACGCGGCAGCAAGCGATGTATCTGACTCGCTGTCATTTTAGGAGAAATCACACACATCAATTCAAAAAACGCTATTTACCATTCAACCAATAGAAATCACTCAGTTCAGAATACTCAATTAATTTTTGATAACTGTAAGTAATGAATAAAAAGGTTGAAATGTAAGTACTGCTCTGTGCGGTAAGCCAGGCCTACGACTAAGGAGACGCCCTAATGTCCTAGCTGTGCAAATTCTTCCGACGTAATTTTTTCGTTGCTGTCATGCGTAAACTTGAAACTTTTGAGGCAGTATAGCACGTTCCGCTTCATTCCTGACGTTCACTACTGATGCTTCCCGTATGATCATTTTTTTATGTACGCACCGGGCTCCACTTGAAGGCATCAATGTTCGCCTTACAAAAAAATTCATTAGTTGAAGTGTTAGAAACAATTTGTTGTAATTTATTTGATTCCTCCTGGCTTGGCAAAGACGACGTTCAAGAATCGTTATTTTATTAAGCTTTCGTCAGGGACAAACTCTGTTTTATCTTCAGCCATGTTTTGCTCGTTTGGGATTTCTGATCATTTGTGCTGAGAATTCCCTTGAGGAATTGATTTATTTCGTTTTCACATCGTAAGGAATTAGATACGAGAAAATTCCCGGGTATATCTTCTCAGGTAAGGATTCCTAATCAGCGAGACTACGTCAGGATAGACAGTCCGTATCTGTGATACTGGAAATAACATTATTTCAGTGAGGTTCAGAGTGAATAAGAGGACGTTTAAATCATTTTTCCGGTCATTTTGGCCGGGATTTTGATTATAATTTAAGAGAATAAACTAATCTAAACTGTACTAAATAAGTAGGATTTTTACTTGGTCTAAGCTCCCAAACATTTATTTTAGATAGAATGGAATATAATAGCGAATGGCAACAGAAGCAAGCCAAGTGGCCGCCCATTACTTGGCTTTTACTTAAGTTCCATGGGATTACCCATACACGCTTAGGCAAACGATTAAAAGTGGAATTTGAAGTTAGGGCAAATAGAAGAGCAGGTACAATTACTGCGACCTGTGTTCTATGTGATCACCATCACTACCACTAGCCCCTCCAGATCTGCAGAGAGAAGGGTAGAATGAAGAGTAGAGGAAAGAAACGAAGAACCTTTGTTAATTCCAACACGTTTTACCGTTGGGTTTTCATTGCTTTAACACTACTGGCGTGGTGAAGAATGTGGGGAAGGTGTGGTTTAAACTTCCTTTTCCAAGGAAAGTACTCACTGGTTACGTCAAACGCCTTGCCTGAGCTGGGATTCGAACCCTGATAACGGCTGCGAGGCCATCACGCTAACCAGTACGCCATAGAGCCCCTCAAATAGATCTGAAATCGAAGCTTAAACAACCGTTATCTTGACAGCTCGCGACATGGTGCTTGAGTATGAGCTTCCGTCTTGAAAAAAAATCGAAAAAAATTCAAACCTTAAGTGAGGTACGTACGTACAACACTAACACGTCAGGGAGAGGTGAGTCAAAAAGCATAAGCTTCGGACCGCGTGTTGTGTGTCGAAAACCATTTAATCTAAGGAAAAATACTACAGAACACGGTATTTCAGAAGAACTTCCTACGAGACCCAGTGTTCGATGGCCTCATTCGAATAAAACCTCCGTTTGCAGGAGGATGATCACGAAGCCCAGCAGCGAATTGAGGACCTGTCGAGAGAGGCTTACTTGAAACAAGATACCAGAATAAACGGGGGAAAAGTTCTCACATTCATCCCGGAAGTGTCATCACTCCACAAAGAAATTCTAGTTTTCACATTGCAAAGTATTTCCATCAAACAGCTGGCTTATTTCGACGATAGAAATATGGCAGTCAATACCCTTTCCTACTTCGCGAAATCCTTACTGAAACACGAACAAATCCATGCTGTGAGTAATCAAACCTTGAAGAACATACGTATCAATCAACTAGTAAAATAGATCTGCTAAATAGACAAGCATTGGCTGACTAATGAATTGACGCATTGCCAAAATAACGTTCAATACAACGTACAGTTACGAGTGAGCTGTGACTGAAAGTGTAGGCTCCACCCATGGCCACGGGTGCCATCTGTTTCAACAGCTTCCTGACGCGCATCATCTGGCAGATAGAAAGGCGTTTCAAAATGAGAAAGAAATCCTTGTTTTTCTCAAAGACTTCGCGTTTGAACCGTCAGATTACTCCCTGTTAAAAACTAGAGCAGCCGAGCGATGGGCTTTCGCCCGGTCTTGGACGGGATGGCAGTTTTCTGCTGTATTCTGATAGTTTTGAGTAGATTATCTCTAGGTAAGAAATTGCCTAGTGGCTACTACCTGCTAGTTCTCGGCAGAAATGTTCTAATGTGGATACAACGACCTCATAACTGCGCTGCCACTACACAACTGGACGGTAAACTCGCCGATAGCCTATTAAAAATTGATGCAATTTCTTTTTCAGTTTCTTGACGTTTTTCGCGAAGTTCGCTGGCCAGCGATGCAGCGGCTGCACAACGGCGCGGCCGCTATGTCCGCATTAGAGACGTTAGGAACGATATCTTTCAACATTAAGGGAACAACTTTATCACTCTCAACTGCTGCTGTGATCTGTAAGCAGCCACTAGCCAATCTCTCGCCTGTATGAAGAGATGACCTGCTCAAAACTGCCAAAATACGGCAGAAAACTACCGTCGCTGCAAAGGACTGCATAAAATCTCATGCGAAACTTCGATAATTTTAAATAAGAAATTAATGGCTGCGACTTTGGGAGGTCTGTGGTAGTAATAGCATACACCATTTTGAACATCTGATTCTCTCACTACATGAAAGCAACGAAAATATTACAGTGTGGTACAATAGTTGTTGTAAAACGACGAGTGTTGCACTGTCAGATATACGCATACGATTACGCGGCACGAGGGTATTCTATTTACATTACATGCATACAGCGCCGTCATGAAGCCACTTCTAAATTTTAAAATTGAATTTCAAAGGCAATGGATTTGATACAATGATTTGCCTTGTTCCGTTGCAAACGTGTTCATTAATGGATTGGGCACCACTGTCTACAATGGAACATGTCGAATTAGCACGGCTTATCCATTGCTCTAGGGATAAATTTTGAAACTGTAAAGAGATTTAATGAACACCCTGATTATGATGCGTTGGAGTACAAGATCAGTTTCCTATCACCATTATCATTAATTTTGCTCGAATGAAAAACGTCCCTGTGTTAAGTAAGGTATGGATTACGCGATGACACCATACAATGTTTCGAGTCTGGACAAATGAGTCTGCTTCGGAATTGCATTCAGTTGTCAAATAAAAACTGTTGGAAAAATTTTCGACCCACATGAACACCTAAAAAACTGCAGCATGACTTATAAGTGAATAGCATGACTGTTAACGACCGTGAAGGTAATGATATTATTTTAAGCGAGTCGAATAAATAAGAAACTTCTGAGACAAATACACCAACATGAACAAACTTATTGGAATAATGTTTCATTTACCTTGTTAATCTTTAAGAGATCCATTAGGGAATGCGTCAACTCCTACTACTCGTACACACAAGTAAAGCGATGTCTTGATTTTTTTCCCCAGATAATAACTACATCATGAAATATTTTCCCGACATGAAACGTATCATCCGTTTTAAGACTTACTTGTCGATAAAGCAGGTCGTTTTGGATGCCTTCGGCGGCATCGTTAACTTCATCAGCAACTTTTTTTATCTGGAATACAACGTCAAGATGCATGGAGCATTAGTTTTAGTTACAGGCGTAGCTCCTGGTGAAGGATGTATCATAGGGGTAAGATTCCTCTGTCAAGAGAGGGGAGGGTGATACGGAAACGACTGTTTGATTTAAGTTGAACAAAAATATCGATACTGAGGTGTGAAAAGTTCATCGGTCTCCACGAAACGTATGATGACAAACTCATGCAACACACGATTGAATATAAATTTTGTGCACGAAATTCTCATCCAGACCCTTGAAAGCTCTTTGCCTTGAAGAAATGCAACCATGTTTTCTATACCGACAATCTCCAACTAGTTCAACTTTCCAGTTTTAACATTGAATCTCTACCGCTTGTATGGATTTTAAAATCGACTCTCATACGGGAGCTAGGTTTCCATAAAAAGCTGAATGGAAACCTAACAGCTTCCGTGTGAGAGTGGAAATGGTTTTTACTCTATCATAACGATCTACTGACAAATTACCCCTGAGGACAATGAGTTCGATTGCTGATCATATCCTGTGTCTTTTCTCTCCATGAATTGATTTCTGATATTTCTCAAATCCTTTTCATCTGATCATGTATTCGAATGCCAATTTTGAGAGCTCATCTTACTTCTCTACCCACAAATTCTACTCTGATACTTTAAAATACGAGCAACGACAGAAGTACTTTTGCTTTTGCCAAATAAAGTGACGTCGCGCAGGGAACTCGTTAATATCCTGTAACTATGATAGCTACCGTAGTACTGGGAGCTCCTTACAGCCTGTGACTACCTAGCTACCGTAGTACTGGGAGCTCCTTACAGACTGTGACTACCTAGCTACAGTAGTACTGGGAGCCCCTTACAGCCTGTGACTACCTAGCTACAGTAGTACTGGGAGCTCCTTCCTACCCCGTGACCATTTAGGTACCACGGATCTCACCTGGTTGGTAAATGTTTCACCCACGTTGAAAATGAACACAAGCAGCCAGACGCTCACGAGAGCTGACATGGCGGTGAAACTGCTGTAATTCACGAAGAAACTGGCCATGAATAATGAAATGATGCAGGCAACGCTCACTAGTCGCACTGTTAGGCTCCAGAGAAAAGAAGACAGGAAATTGTTCTTGACTTCTGCTGCCTGAAAAAGAGAAAATAATAAAATGTTTGATGAATTTTTCATCCGATTAAGAGCAACTATAAGGAGGTTTAATTTTTATGCAAACAGATGCGCATATGAGATAGAAAATCGCATGTATTTTAAAATAATAACCTTTTTAAGGAAATGTTCACAGTCTTGAACCTCCTCGAGTAGATCCTGATCTGTGTACTGCAATTGGTTCTCGATCCTTCCAGTTTCGAAAACTCTGTGTATCAGGCAGTGGCAGCGAAAAGTGACAGCCTCTGATATGTTGCAGCTGAGGGCCCTGAATGCCACCACGTACGCGATAGATCCAGCTACGTTGAGCACTTCCATTGCGACTATACAGAACGCCGCCCCATTGTCTTCCAGGTCATTTATTTGGACCATCCAGTACCAAAAATTACCGCTCGCCAGTGAAATGATGAAGATCCCGCCCACATGGTCTACGTTCTGTAATTTGACCGTCTTTCCGTATCTTGAACGAATCTTCCTTTTAAAGGTTTTCAAGAAGAGTAATGTTTCCCCCAATCCACGGCACGAAACGAAGACTAGCATCACGCTTGCCACATCGCAGACATCACTAAAGAGCATGCAAATCCGTTGTACTTCACTCACAAGCATGCATGGGTCTGGTGGGCTGAAAAGAGTGCCTAATACAACTAATAAATGAATACTTAGGCCATATAACAGCCACGGAATGTTAATCTTGACTCTGTGCTTTCCGATGTCAAAGAAAAGTACATTGCACAGTTTTAGAGCGAATTCTTGAAATTGACTGAATTCCATTTCTTCGAATCGAAAAAACTAAGTACGAGAGTGTAGAAGAGCAGGCGAGGGATATATTCAGTTACGTGAGCTCTAGGCACGGAGTATAGAAGAACACTGCAGTGTGAGCGGTCCAGGTCACATTTGGAAAGAAATGTTTACTCCGTTGAAAATTTAATAGATGGTCGTCGCGAACCAATTGACTTGAATGGACCGAAGATGTGATAATCGATTTGATTGAGTATCGTATTGGTTGAGAATAGTGCGCATGAGATCAAAGCGGTGAAATTTGTTTGATTTTCTCAAGTGAATCAACACGAATCCGAAACTTTCAAGCCATTTGTCCTCATTTACACTGTTCATAGCCCTGGGGTCGCTATTTCAAATTAATTCTAAAATCCAAACGAGTAAAATGGAAACAAAGGATTGTTTTTTGTTACTACAGTATATGGAAGTAGTACATTTTTATTTGATGTTTTATTATTTTTATTTTCCCCGAAAAAGTTATTGGACCATTGGAAGCCGCACTTTTGATAAGTTAGCAAAATTCGATCAGGGAGAGTAATCCTTCAGGCCATGGGGTACCCTAGCAAGCGTAATGTATTTGTAGTATTTCTCACTGTTAGGAAGGGAAATATTTAAGACGTAGATTTAATTTCGATACATATTGAGATTTGAAATTAAATGAATCGTGTTGACTTCACCTCGAGCAAAGTTGATTCAGAACACAGAATGAACCATTAGAAAATGACGTTGAAATTTTGGAGAGAACTTGGAGACAGTGAGGGAAATTTATAACTTCCAATATTTCAAATTAAACGAGCCTAGTTTAACACGTAATGAATCGCCTGGAATCTGAGCGTTGCGTATTCCGACTCATTTTACACGGACCCATTCCTACGAGATGATTATAAACGCGCCGAAAAAAAAATTAATCGCCGATTGTTTCTTGAGGGTCTGTCATGTTCTGGGGCTGTTTCAACTCCACTGAAAGGAGTCCTTTAGTTGAGGTGTTCGTCAAACTGAACCATCATGTCTACATTGAGCTGTTCGATTACCAAGTTTTGCCAGTTGAACAATATCTCAATGAAGAAATGTTTGTTGCTTCGTATATTTTTCACGAAGACATCTATCCGATGCATCGGGCTAGAACTGTGATTAATTGGCATGAGAGTCAATCAGGATATGTCAGGCATTTAGATTGGCTGGCTAAGTCCCCAGACATGAACCTAGTAGAAAATGTATAGGACTATCTAGAACTAAAAGTTAAACGTCGAGAAGGTCGTCCACGACCTGTGGCTGCACTGCTGGATTAGTCAATGTAAGAAAGGTTTAAAATCGACCAACAGTACATAAGAATACTTTGTAGACTCAATGCAGGGCAGAATTGTAGCATTTTTTATTCGCCTTCATGGAGGTCTTACACCACATTAGTAGCAGGTGACTAATTATTAGTCCTGGGAGCCTATGCAACCCCACTCTTGTGGAACTAAACTCTATTGCAGTCGATTATAGTGCTTAAATTTTCATACAACACGAACCATCCACAATGCACTGTTGTCTTAGAAGAAAATTTCTGAAATATACTTATCGTGAGTCACAACTTCATTTGGTTATCCATGAAAGATGTCTAAAACATTTCATGCAGGGCCAACGTCGATACTCCATTTGTGTGTCTATTGACTCACGCAGTGTTTCCAAATAGCAATGCCCAAACAATTATTTTAAGGTTTTTTGTAGAACCGACTTGACTGTTGTTCGATACTAGAACTAAGACCGAGAAGCCTGTTCAATCCTTCTTCTCAAGTTGTAAGACGAGCACAACAAGCTGAAATGAGCATCTTCAGGTTTCAAGAACTCGTATTGAAGGTCTTAGGTTTGCTATTTTTCGACCTCAAAAAACGAAGAGTAAAAATCAACATTCCTTGGCTACTGTTCGGAATCGCATTGCACATAACCCAAAATTTGATCGTGTTATTTAGCCCTGACGACGAGCCCAAGCCTGTCAGCGATTTCACTGAATTTTCGGAATTATTTGCTAGCGTGTGCGATGCTGTGAGCTTGCTTTTCTTTCTACTGAACAGCAAAGGCGTAGCAGAAATGTTAACCTTTTTAAAAAACTGCGAAAGTGAAGTTCTTTCTCGACACGAAATCTCTGTGAAAATGCATCTCATCGATAAATCTTCTTTGGTTTTGATCTTTGCATCGGGTGTTCTTACGGGGAGCTTCTGGGCTGCAAAATACAACACGATATTTTCCGTTCAGGTATTTTTCACTGGCGTCAGTCACATCTCGTCTCTTGCTGGAATAATTGCTGTGATAGTGACACTTCGAGTGTCGTGCACCAACTGTTGCAAATTCGTTCAAGTTGTATGCCACGTACTCATCAAACGTCTCTTAGAGGCTAAGGGATTACAACTCAAAAATTCAGCGTCATCATCAAAATCTGCATTGGACGAAGCTGAAAATTGCGAGCTCGTCCTGCTTAGGGTGAGCATGTTCAGAAATGTGAACGAAGTCTTGAAATTTTGATCCCAATTTTATTCGTGAATCGAGATAATATGTGCTTGAAACGAATTGTGTTTTCCTACGCTGTTGTTTTTTTTTTGCAGGTAACGAAGGTCAAAGAGAAATTTGTCGAGAGCTTTTTCTGGTGCTTAACTCTTCGGATTATTCGCGATGTCTTCTCCATGGCAGTTTTTGCATTCAGCTTCGTGATTGAAAAAAGTCTGGTATCGGTGAGCATGGTGCTACTCTTCGGCTGGCTCATATGGGTCATCTTCAACACAGGAGAAGAATTTACTCGAGAGGTAAGTGTCTAGGTTATAATGTGCTGCTACTACTACTACTACTACTACATACTACTACTACTACTACTACTACTACTACTACTACTACTAATACTACTACTACTAGGCGCTGATGGCTTAGAATTATGGTGAGGGTGTGAAAGGACTCCGAAGAACCGGACGTCATCATCGTGATTTAGGCAACTACAAAATATAAAATTTTTGTTAGAATTATATCTGAAAACAGGCTTTACTTCAAGTAAATAAACTTCTAAAAGTGAAGCCTGTTTTCGATGGCCGTTTTAACCAGTGTTCCTCAATTGTTAAGAGATAAAAATATAAAAACAATTATCCATAATTTGAGTGACTGTTCAAAAAAATCATAAGCTGCTTATAAATTTCCCGTGAGAGAAGAAAAATAGTAAGCAAATGCAATTAGAAAATATATTAATATTCTTGGTATATAGACTTGAATAATGAATTCCGTTGTAAGGATTGTGAAATTCTTCACTAGTCTCGTGAATTACTGTGAAATTATTCACTGGTCTCGTGAATTTCACGCCGACAGAACTGATTTACCATCATGGCCCTTATCCCACAGAAGCGCTTTAAAAAATATTCCTTTGGAAATTCTCGTAAACCATTACCGAATAGCAATCAAGCTAGGCTAAAACGATTATCAATGGGATCCTAAAATCAGTTTTCTCTCTCAAATAGAAAAACGAGTCGGCAATATACTGGTCACATCAGAAAGAACGGACTACAGTGCGTTGTAGACATCGTAATATTTTTGAGTTGTTTCAAATACAGTTTAATATTTATGGTCTGACAGTGAAAGTTTGGCTCTACAGTCAGTTGACGGCAGTTTGTCTCGAATAGCAAGAAATCCGAGTTTATTGACAAAACCAATATGACCTGAAAGAAGAGGTGACGTCAAACTGGAGTGGCCTCTCATTACAACGCCCAGTATCCGGTGCTTCCAGAAGATGACGCGAAACTAAATTATAACTTCTGTGCTATGTGAACTAAATTACACTGATGAATGAAAATCTGAACCATGAACTAATGCACACGTATTTTTCTTCAAACTTTAGTACGTCGGAGTGAAATTAATAAGGTGCCCTGAAAATTTTTCAACCTGTTTAAGTATTTTGAAAGTGAAAATTTTGGACGTGCTGAAGGCACATATTGAGAAGCAAGTGCATTCTTAATCCTTATCTTATCTCTGAGCTGACACAGTACAATCTCCGCAGATTGTCAGCCTGGCTGACGGTGTGCACGAGGCAGAGCACGGGATGAAGGACATGGTTCTGCGAGGCCAGGTGAGTTGAGATGTATTTACGATGGCTTTATATTATAATTCGAAATATTACCCGTAAGGAGAGTAAGCCCAAGGATGATACACGAGCCAACCGGTACTAATTCTCTAATTTTGCAGGAAATATGTCACTGTATAATTCTCATTCTATTCGGCTCACATTCGTTCACTATTAAGATCCGAAATTTAGCAATGATTTCACAATTCTGTCTAATCAAGAACTTTCACAGGTTAGTTTTCAAACAATATTCATTTTCACACCTTTTTTCATTCAAAAATATGACTTACCATTTCATGCCGTTTCCTTATTTTAAATTAGAATACCACGTAAAAAAAGCGCTATTAAATTCCTTAATTTTCTTACCCAGCCATCATGACTGACTAGTAAGCCTCGTTTAACGGTAATTCAAGAGGAAAACAAACTAACAAGATTTACATGATTTTGAAATTCACTCAGTGCCCTTTACAATTGAACATTGACGTGAGCTGTACGTAGAGAGTTCGCTCGGGACAGGTTGGGAATAGCTTTCAAGTTTTTTTCCTCCATCGTACGTACGTCTTATTTCTATTTGCATCAAAAGTAATACTACGATCAAACAGCAGTCCATGTATTTTCTTCCATCAAAGTAAGTGCAGAACTTTTTGGTTGCAGCTCAAACGAGTAAAGAAGCAGTTGGTGAAGATCTCCCCCGTCACCATAGGAGGAGCATACACCTTAAATCGGAGCTACTTCTTATCGGTTAGTCAAAATTTTCAAGCTGTAATCAAACTTTGATTTAATTTGTGTAAAATTTCTGGTGTTCCGACGCTCTATTGTTTTTCCTACCTTTTAAAATCTTTAGCAATATCAAACATGAATCAGAGGTGATGTGACATCATAACGATTTACGTCCAATGCGTGAGAATAAATTTTGACTAAATAATTAGAAATTCAATGTGAAGCTCATTCGCAGTGAGTGAAATTTAGTGGAAATTAAATCATGATGTATGTATATCCTCTAGATGACAGAGTTTGATTATAGCAACAGAGGAATTGACATTATTGATCATTTAAAGATAATTTGCTCGGACTCTCACTATTGTGAGACATAACTGCAGACCCGAAAATAATAATGTTTAAATAGGAACTTCTGAAGTCGATTACATCGACTGAAACGGTGGCTTCTCGCTGAATATTTTCCTATTTTTTCCCTCTTTTTATTCCCAAGTTCGCTCCGATGACTAAAAATTGCGGTGCGTGAGTCACGAGTTCAATACAATTGTGCTTCAAGTAGCAGCAGGTAAAAACTATGGCGCAGGTAAAAATTAAGGCGCAGGTAAAAATTAAGGCGCAGGTAAAAATTAAGGCTGATGTATGAGTAAATTTGTAAAAGTGCAGGATGGTTGTAATCTTTTGGTTCAGGGAGAGTCTTTAACATAACAGATTTTATAAAATAATGAGGAAACTCGAGTATGTATAATTCTTTATTCATTATCCTTTCTGGTGAATGTCCTACTTTGGTTGCGCTTTCTGCTTGACTATTGAGGAATAAATATTTTGGTACTGAAGTAGAATATGAATTTCGGTGAGCATCAACTTAATGTTACCTTGTTAATGACGTACGTGTGAAAGGAACTGATTATAAGAATGCAAAAAATCTCTGCTGACGGGAAATAAAGGACACAGGTGATGATCCATGATGTCTTTTTTCTGTACTCGTGTACTCCGCGAAAATTGTGCAAAAATTTCAAGAAATCCTTACGAAAATTGTGCGAAAAATTCCCGTGAATTGTGTAAATGTTTCACAAATATCGTTCGAAAATTTCACAAAAATTGAAAGAAAATCCACGTTAAGTGACAGAAATTTTTGCAAAATTTGGAGTAGCATAAGATTAATATGGTAAAAATTTGACTAGAATCTAATAGAATTACATTTTTGGCTGACTTTAGTTTATATCAAATAATAAAAACACATTGTTTCATGACACATGGTTCTTCTTTTCTGCATTTCCATAGCTAGACAGTACAATAAAACGCCGGCCTTAATTCCAGGGCTAAATTACGTATGTGGTGAGTACTCGCACTCGTTCGCGAGAAGCAGCGTGAAATATTCTGAATAATTTTGCACTTTCAGGTTCTGTACTCCCTTCTGGGGTTCGTCATCATCCTCCTGCAGATGAGGGATTACGTCGACTTTAAAAT
Source organism: Orchestia grillus (assembly GCA_014899125.1). NCBI lineage: Eukaryota > Metazoa > Arthropoda > Malacostraca > Amphipoda > Talitridae > Orchestia > Orchestia grillus. The sequence goes on along the minus strand of VOMN01045907.1, from coordinate 39,957 downwards.
TTGATTTACTCGGGAGAAAACGACTGAAAAACATGAGTGCTCTCACAGGGTTGGTAAAGTCTTTTTGATAAGAAAACCAACCATTGTGTCTTATCTGCGGAACTTGAATGTCGTGTTGTGTTTATTGAAACCGATCAAATAATGTATACGTTTCATTTTCCGTGAAATTGCTCATCGAAGCCTGATATTTTCAGATGCGCGAATGGGATCGAATATTTAGGTAAAAAGAATTGAATTTAAAAAAAACAAGACTAGTCTCTCGCGAGGGCGGTTGGAACAATTCCAAGATAGAGTTCCGAGATCTTTACTCGTGGCTTTTACCTTCCAATTCAATGTGTTGTGACTCCTCTCATGCTGATGAAATTCGCGAACTAGCGGCCTAGAGAGACGAACCATCTAAGTGTTAATGTAATATTCTAACTTCAATCAGAAAACTAAAATGTGTCCATGAATGTTCAGCATGTAGACATTAAACATCAAAACAGATATGGTAGACTTATTTGAAAAAGTAAAATTTACACGGTCTTCATATCAGACTTAAAACCTAATTTCAAATCAAGAGTAATGTAGGCGTAAAATATGTACGCAGGACCAGGCCCAGAGCCGTTATTTAGGAGGACAATTTATTCACGTCTTTGTAACTCTTGGTAAATTAGAAATCAGCAAAATGCTGAAGGAGGAGTGAAATAAACCCAGCGGATGTTTGAAATTATATAACTTTCAAGACGGATCCTAGGCATCCTTTATTCTAATAAATAACATTGTGACTGCACACCGTCTAATTTCCCTTTAGTGATTTTGATCCTGCTTTTTGCATCTTTGCGAGCGAAAGCAGTTCGTTGCTCCTCACAGATGTAAAAAGATGGATCAAAACCGTTAACAGAAAGCGAAACGGTGCTGTCACAATGTGCCCCGCGTAACTATTCGCCTCGGCTCACTCTACATTCGTTATCCACCCTCATTCTCGTTAAATGAATGTGACTGCAAACATGCGTGGCACAGTACGACACGTGTATCTCACAGTCAACACTACTACACAGTCATTTTGTTCAAATTCATTCCAATAATGCTCGAGTAAATCTATAACATACAGGATACACAATCAACAGGTGAATGCCGAACGCTCGTCACTGCGATGAGTGAGAATGTACATTGTTTGTGAGCACAGCGACTGAATTCGCAATTTAGAAGAAACGGTCATTTCTCGCAACGTGAGATGGTTAGTAAACACTCTTTGAAAGTGTTTGTTTGCATCAAGCCAATAATAATATTCCACCTAGGTACGAGAAAACTTACTCTCCGTTCCCATGGCGACATCGTCTTTGATGCCGTCTTCAGTAAGGGTCGCTGACAATAGACGGCAGCCTGAATATTATTGCGAATATTATTACTGAGTCTTGAATTTCTCGTAGGTATCCAGAAAAACTCGCTTGCATTTCTGACTACCAGTGAACGTTTTTGAATACTGTAGTTTTAAAAGAACACAGAAGTTTTTTTTTTTTAAATTACAAATAGATTTTGGATCGAACTTTTGTTAATGGATTGCATTTCCTACGAAATTCTGGGTTGGTTGCGCAAAAGTACACAAAGTTTTAAATTTCAGAAACCTTTAAGAACTTGAAAGGACTCGTTGTAATTGGGGAATTATTTTAGCTAGAGGAATTATATGCAAAATACGTTTGACATCCAGTAATTAATCAGGGAAGTCATGAGTGAATTAAGATTATTCAACCGTCATCATGTGACTTATCGGAAACAGAAGAAGGATAGCGTAAAATACTCCTAGGTATTGAAACAGATCTTTTATCTGTTTTTCTTTCATTGATATGCAAAAAGTGAGCAAAAACAAAGCATAAATTCATTTTTGAAGTAGCGGCAGCAGACGTTGGAAAATTGAACTGCTTGATCGCAAAAATGCAAAGAGTTTCTCTGTTTTTTTTACCGGGAATGGCTTCTCAATCTTTTAATTTGGAATCAGTTCCTCTGACCCGTGAATCACTGTACTTCACTGGAATTTCATAAGATTATTTAAAATATGTTCTTTGATTTATGGTCTTCAGTATTTTAAATAAGCTCTCAATAATCAAACATAAATTTTTTTCAAATTCACTAAAGTTTTTTCAAAAGAATTGATATCATTTCTCTCAAATATTGTCTCCCGTAGCTATGCCTCCCACACATATTTTTCTTTACATAAAACAAACTGATATATTAGTTAACCTCACTTACAAAGTGAATTACAATTATTTATCGTGAGTATAGTTCCGAATAACTTCTTTGTTCGTGAAAGACAAATTTACATTCAAATTCCAGTAAATAATCAAATTTTATGATAGCGATAACAATAACTTGCTAGGTTACATTTAATTAGTTAATTCCACGTATTGTTAAGTCTTTATAAAACTCATTTCTATCAGAGAATGCGTAATGTGCACAATTTCCCCCGCATCAGGCAGCTCGCCGAACTGAGAGCTTCTCATCTCCTATTACAACGTCACAATTAATGTCAAGGTAGAGCAGACCTTGGAAATAAATGCCGTATCAAGAAGGCTAGTAACTGCTATCGTAAGATACCTGATGTTATTATTCCTGAAACGGATTCTCTCCTCGGGTAGAAGGAACGTCATATAAGGGAAATATGTCCTTACGTACAATTACCTTTTCTATATTTACCGAGAAATTGTACAAAGACGCTTTGCAGTTTAGTACTTTAACAAATCTGAATCTTATACCGCCTGTACATAAATTGCAATATTTTTATTTTTTCGAAGAAAATCAAAGCCCAACCAGAGGTGGGCAGCGCTACTTTGAAATGTAGCGGCCGCTACATTTCAAAGTAACGCTGCCCAGCTCTGAGCCCAACGTATTTAAAAAATGACCGTTCATATCACTCTATTGTTCGGCAGAAACAGAATAATCATTTTTTGAAATGTTGTAACAAGATGTTGTTTGAAAAAACACGCCATAAACATACGATTGTAAAAACTGTGAATATTAGACGATGTTCTTAATCACTCTGTACTATCAGATTATTACTAGATAAATGTTATGAAAAAATACCATTCTTCTAAAAAATTATCCTCAATGCCCTTCAATGATCGAAAGTATGAAGAGCAAGAGAGCAAGAAACATAAGTTACAGCATTTCAAAAATAGTAAGTTACGACGACTGCACAAAACCGACCTTGAAATACCCTCGAGCACTCTACTGGATTTCATGGAGTGCTCCAACACAGCGGTGCCTCGATTATTTGCTGTTGTCATGGTGAACCTTAGATGCTCCTCGCTGGTAATCACTACTACAGAGAGTGCGTTACGATCAGTACAGCATTCTCCGGCTTCTTGCTCTGTCAAACGCCACGAAAATGAGACTCCTGAAGGTGCTCGACCTGACATTGAAGGTACTGGGAATCAACTGTTATGACTTGACTGAAAAAGTGCCGAGGCGCAATCTCTACTGGTTACTTTATGGAGTTATGATGAATATGATGATCGCGTTTTGCATTTTACGCGGTAAAGGAGAAAATGATGAGGATAAGCTTCAACTGGAAGAATTATTTGGTATGTATGGTAATGGCTGTGAGTGTGTCGCTATGTTCCTCCTGCTGCTGAACTGCAGAGGCTTCACTGAACTGCACATCTTCTTACGGAAGAAAGCCAATTATATTTTTTCTCGTCATAAAATAGACGTCAAAATGCAAATTCTCGACAAGCTTTCCTTCTCTTTAATTTGCGGAACGCTGACTCTTATCGTTTTTTTTGGAAAGGATGTAGTTGTGGGAACCGACATTTCGTTCGCATCGATCATTTCAAGTTCTTGTCAAATGATATCCGTTTCTGGAATTCTCATTTCACTACTGTACTTTCGAGCGTCGTGCTTCAACATCTTAAAATTCATCCGAGTGTATAGTCGTGAGCTGACCGAGTCTCTTTTGTGTGCAAGTACCGCAATCCAAGGAAAACTAGAGCTCGCCTCATCGCTGCAACAGAAAGCTGAAAACTACGAACGCTTTTTATTCCAGGTGAGTTTAACGTTATTCATCAGAGGCAAATTCTGAAGTTTTCAAATCAAGACAAAATAAGATTCCCCGATTTAGCTCATTCGTTCACATGTATTTAATAGGCAAATAATGCGTATATCATTTTCTCTCATCTGCTAGTTAGGCTGCAAGGCACAATCAAATTACTAATTAGCATAATATTGGCTTTCTTGTAATTCCACTGTTTTTTAGTTGATACTAGTATTTGACTAATTTAATGAATTAATTACTAAGTGTTAGTATTTACACAAATTGTACTGTGATCTGAGATCCTTACTGTCTCACATTTTTCTTAATAAAATATAAGTAAAAATCAAATTCATGAATGCTCTTGGATAGTGGTAGGCCTTTTTTGAAGGAAAGATACGGCCCATATTTCGAAGCGGGAGAAATTCTCAGCACTCATGAAAATGGAATCGAAACAATAAGTGTTTCAGGAAAACTAAACGGGAGAAGTTGCGTGAGACTCGTAAGGTACGTAAGAAGCGCAACATGGTAAAATAAAGCATTTTTTCCTAAACGTCACCTTTTTACAAGTTAAACCTTAGGCATATTTAGCTGAGTTTGGAACTTCATTTAAACGGAAAAAGTACTCTAATAAGAAAGTTTATGATGAAGTATAACGTTCGTCATGTTTCTGAAACCTTGACGAATAAGATGAGATGGTGTAGTCATATATCAGGAACCTAATACCCTCAATACATGACACAGTTTTTCTCCTTTTGCAGGCCACGAAAGTGAAGGAAAGGTATCTGGCAAGTTTCTTCTGGTGCATTACTTTTCGAATTATCGGCAACGTTTTGTGCATCGTTGTAATGATCTATTTCACACTAATGACCACGAGTTTATTGACGGTTTTTTCAGTAGCCATGTTCACTGTACTCGTTCTTATCATCTACGACACTGGCGACACATTTACACGTGAGGTGAGATGGGAAATAAATTCAATTTCTGTGGGCTATTGAAGGTTGTTAAGGTTATAGAGCAATATTACAATGGGTTTCAGTTAAGAATTTGCTCAGGGAGTTTTTCAATCTAAGCACGAGTGTGTATCTCAAGAATCACATGCAGTTCTCACCGGCACTATTCCTCCAAGAGCTATATTTTCCTTGACCATTGGTGAAGGCATCGCTTTTTGACGAGATGATGAGCACTTTTGTTTGAAAGATAGAATTTTATCATTTTCCCCAGTTATTGTTACATTTATTATCGACCGAAATGGCAAATTAATGCACTAAAGAGCCAGCGCTCGTATTTTAACTTCAGAAACGCTATTGCTCAACTCCAGCGTCTAAATGCACTGCGACGAATACCGTAGTTATTAAAATGAACGTAATTTTAATAACTACTGAATCTCAAGATCAATAACAGGGAGAGTTGCTGAAATTTCTACGTAAAATTCATAATCGAGGGTAAGAATATTGATCTAATTATCGGTTTTTCGGCAACGCAGTCACATGTGTACACTAATAAAGAGTCATTTTACCAGAATATTAACCATAATATACGACATATGGACAGTTTGAGGGTCAATGAAAGTCTGTGCCGATTATATAAAACTTCGATGCCAAACGTTCGCTGACCAGGAGCTTGAGAGACAAAGTTGCACTTCAAAGATAATGGCAGGAGCCAGCTCAAGGTAGGGTAGACTCTAACCTCGTCGTGCAATTACTGTAGAGCCGCGAAAATAATCCGGAAGTAGTGGTGACCAAATCGCAACTGATGTTGGAGGAAACGGGATGTGGTGTAAATATCAGTAGCCGTAGGCGTGAGGAAAGTTAAAATCATTGAAAATTTACAATCATTTGAGTGGATATTAAAAAAACCTGCGTTTGAGATGGGCAAATGACAACTTCATCCTGTGACTACAGACGCAATGGGTTAATAAAAATAAAAATGCTGCTCATTCTTACGAATGATGGCATAAAACCACATATGTGGCTCACAATTCTCCAACGAGTTTGTTACGAATATGTGTGATAGTGAAGTATCAACAGCAATATTTTCAACCTCCTCACGTCAGAAACCCATTCTAATTACGAATGAAAAATTCTCACGACCTTTGTCGAATGATTGGAAGCAGTCAGTGAGATTATCTGTCCTTATTGCTTGTAATATCTTTATATAATGCAGCATTTGTGGAAATAAATTCTTTCAAATCGTTTCAAAATTGTTTCAAAATTACTGCTGGCACGATACCACAGACGGAACAGACGACTGCCACGGTAGAGTAGAAACATAGAAAAAGAAATGGCGAGAAAACGAGGACACGTTCACAAAGCTTAATGCATTAGTAGATTTTGGAGGATTACTGCGTTTTTGGCGCTTTAAGAAAGTTTGATTTTAGAACATTTCTCAGGAGAAAAAATGTTCACGTCAGTATTATATTATGTCTTCGGCTTCAGTGGGCGCGACAGACAATGTATTGATGGTGTGATACAAGGAAATGTTTTTCTGATTTGTTAACATTAACTGCCTGGCGGCAGAGGACTTAGGTTGAAACCCAAGAATGAACCATTCAACTCTCGTTTGATGTTGTTTTCTATTCTGTTCCCTTATTCTACCGAGTGATTCATCTGGAAATTTACCCAACACAGATCATCCACATCCTGAACATCGAGTTACTCGCTTCGAATTTATTCTATTCTGTTATTTTACCGAGTAACTCACCCAGCACAGGTCATCCAAATCGCTGATGAGGTGAACGAAGCAGGGTCTGGGTGCAGGGACATCATGCTCCAAATACAGGTGAGATGTGCTGGAAAAAGATTTTTTTCACTTTAGAGCCTCGATGAACATTTTTCTGCGTGTCTAAACTTAGATATCCTCTTAATCGTGGACTGTAGTTCAGTAAATCTTGGTATTCAACTGACAAGTTTTAGTTTAAAAATAAATATTATGTGAATTTCAATCACCAGATAAATTTTAACTTTAAAACACTACACGAAAAACAAACTTACTTCACCAATGTAGAATTCAAGTACGAGTTTTGTGTCAAAATATACATCTGGAATGCATGGCCTTGATAGTACTTCAAGTAATTTTTCCGTCAAAAAAATGCACTAATTTGGGAACTTCCTAATATTCAGGAAAAAAAGAGAGAACTGGTTTTTGCTGAAGATTAGGAAGTTCCCAAATTAGTGCATTCTTTTGATGGAAAAATAATTTGAAGTACCGTCAGGGCTCTGTATTCCGGATGTAGATTTTAACACAAAACTGGAAAGCTGTATAAACTATTTTTAATCGTAAAACATATCATCGCAAAGAGAATATCTAACAAGCCCATCCCACTCAGCCGTCTGAAATAAAGCCTTTGCTTGTATTACTACAGCAGACAGGAATAGCTTCAGGGTCTAGGTTGTGCAAAATTCTCTTCTAAATTAAGAATTTTAGAATCCCTATTTATTTCAAAGAGAAAACTGTTTTGAATATTCATGTCAGTTCGTTTCAACTATCCCTAGTAAATAAAAAGGTTATTGAATTTTCACTTCGAGGTAATAAAATTGAGTCATTTTTCTTCGTTTTTTGCAGGTGAAATTCACTATTGTTTCACAGCGATGCTCAGCGAATGCTCGAAACGTCCCATTTTTACGAGTGGTTTATCGTCTCGAAAATACATTTTACGACTAAAAATGTTTTATGGAGTTTCCCTGATTCTTTCTTTATTGCAGAGACAGCTTTTTCATGACTAGATTATATGTACATATGTATATCAATGAAGTCATTAAACTATTATTTGCAAACTAGTAGTACCAGTATTGACGGTTATTTTGTTAATGTCTCATAGCTATTGCAAAGCCCGTTTTAATTCACCCAAGACTCGTCTACATTGAATGCAGAATCTCCACCAAGTACCAAGTCCCGCCCGTGCTATATGTTGCCTTAACTATAATTCATGACATTTACTACGGGGCACGACCTTTAGTCACTGACTTCGTTCTCAGAAGGAAATATTCTCGAATAGTGCCAGCATTAGATATGATGTAAATATGTATATTACTTTTTCAGTGAATAGCTATTATTTATAAGCAATTGAGAATCTTATTCCCAGATGTATACAGTACGATTTAAAAGCAAAGCACTACTCTAGCACTCGTTCAAAGTCTTCGAAGGATTTTCCTTTCACATTAAATTATCATCCGAGGTAATTTTCCGAAACAAATCCGTTTAACCGAATTTGAGCTCCTCTTAGTGATGTTTAATGCGTTGGTATTTCTCTTATTTTGCAGCGACAGCGCATATGAGCGATGGTATTTTTTTCAAATATCGACCTTTCACTGTTGCTCTGGAAGTGCGGAGGCAAGAGACATTAATATATATACTTGCATTCCCACGCTATAATGTTTGAGAATCTCGCTAGCATTAGAAGTAATTTAACAGTTTATCGAAGTTTCTTTGAGAATTCTAAGGAATTACAAGATACTCCAACTAATGACTAAACTGGACTAACAAAGAATTTGGGAAAATCTAAACAGCGTTGAATGCTGACTGGAGAGTAATAAACATTAGACAGCTGCATGCCATCCAGCTCTCGCATGAGTATGATAATGTAGAGTTTGGGTATAATTTAGTAAAATGAATTTATGTTTGTGATGTGTTATTGTTATTCTACCAAGATGTTTTGTATTAGGTTCTTTTACGTTTCTGAAGAACATACATCGAGCTTCAGTTTTGCTGCGAATACCTCACTGGAAGACAAAATGAAAAACTAAATTTCCGAGCTTCTCTAGGAGAAAATGGTTATTACTCACGCACTAATTCCTCCTAGGACCTTGCACAAATTCCCCAATAAATTGTTTTCCTTGCAGCTGATGCGCGTGAGGCAGCAACTACTGAAGATATCCCCCATAACTCTAGGAGAGGCGTACACCTTGAACAGAAGCTCTTTTATGACGGTGAGGGTGGAGGCAGCCATACATGTTCTCTTTTCTGGGGTGCTGTGTCACTCCATGGATTTGAATCCAATTCCAGTCTGGGCTGTGTCACTCCATGGATTTGAGTCCAGTTCCAGTCTGGGCTGTGTCACTCCATGGATTTGAGTCAGATTATAACCAGATTATAACAACCTGCGATGACTTGCACCAGGAATTCCAAACAGAGTTCTTATCGCATTGTGTTGTATTTCACGTCAGAAAAATGCATCCTAACTATGTCTTCAGACTTAACACCTCAAAAAATTGCTTAAAAACTGCTTTGAGCCCGTTTAACGAAACATAATATTGTCTTCACTAAACATATTAAGATCGCTCTCTCATTTCAGATTCTGAACTCTCTCCTGGGCTTCGTCATCATCCTGCTACAGATGGAAGATCTCATACATCCACTGGAATCATGAAACATATGTTCGTTTAATTGAATTGTGCTTCATAGCCCGGAGAAATTTAATTGAAAACTTTCATTGAAGGTCGTCGCAAAGGAAGATGAATACTTTCTTTTGTTTAATTGATAGCCTTGTATCCGTGTGCGCTCTGGAAGCTCTGTGCAGTTCCCCTGTCTCGACGCGCCCCTTTCATCGATAATAAAAATATCCACCGGCTGAGTCTAAGAGCATCAAAAGGTTTATTAAAACTACTGCTCTGAAATTTGCATTTTTAGGTTAAAAAGAATAAAAGAATATCTGGAACTAAATGACTGCAGAAATGTCAGAATAGCAATTAACTTGCAAAGAATATTGCATATTCGGTGATTGCACCCGAAAAAAACTTAGCATTGCACGCAAGCGAAGTTTTAAAAAGTGTTCATTGAGTTAGTCTCAAATTAAAGTTGGTTAGATTTTTCTGACTCTTATTCCTTGATTGGATACCTATTTCTAATTTGGATTACAAATTAACCTCTTAGTAATTCATTCATGGTTACTTAAATATGGTGTTTACATCCGACTCATCCTCTTCCTGAGAGGGCGATCACCTTTGGAGGTGTGGGACAAATGGCACACACTGTCTCTGTAACCAGAATTATATTGGATGTCAATCAATTCACAGTTTTCACGATAACACACTGATGATATAACCCGCTGGATGACTCGCTACCCGGGGCAACCCCCCAGCCCTCGTAAGCCACAGACTCGGCTACGCTTGTCTCTTTACAGCCTCGTGTTAGTCTCGCTCTGTGCAACATACCATGTGAGATGTGCATTATCAGCCAGCCTTTACGGTGGCACTGTAGTATTAGTAAGACAGCTAGCGCGGGAGAGTTAGTAAGCTAAATATTAAAAAAATACAAATATTACGAATGTTAGAATTGTGGATATTAGAATACTAAATACCATACAGCTAACATCTGTGAAACATAGATTGTTAGAATATTATGTAGTTTTGTGGCTTGTGTAAAATTGTTAAATTCAAAGGCTTATTGATTGCGTCAGAGATGAATAAACCTCGTTTTTTTGACAACATTTTCCTACGCACGCTTATGTGACGCTCGCGTGTACCGAACCGAAGAAGCAACTGTTCAAAAAACAAATTTGTCTCCCGTGGAAAATAAAACTGCCATCATTTATGGCAACAGAAATGTCAGTCTCGGCCACTCAAGTGCTGGTGCTGAGAGCTCGTGTTGACGACTTCACAGTCTAACTTTTTCCCTATCCCATCGATAAATTTACGAAATGATCGATCAGAATACTTGGTAAGCGAGAAATTGTACATAATTAGGGATGCTCCTGCGCAGAAGTTACTCTGAGTATAAGAGTGAGTAGCTGAAACTGAACAGCACCTAGTCAGAGTCGTTATCCTTTCCTGAAGCTGCATTTTCAGGACTTTGTTTTGATGGCCATTTAAAGGCACGTTGCACCTGACATAACATGCAACAGGAGAGTAATTACGTATTATCAATTAATCAGATCTTACCTAAGTTTTCTGTACTTGAAAGAGAAACCAGATAATATAGCTAGAATGTATTCTATTTCAAAGTACAGTAGCTTGTAAAAAATATGTCAAAGCTAAGTGTGCTCGAATCAAAAAATTTTAAAATTTATATTTCCCTTACTTTTCCCAAAAAAATTTCGCCGATGTCTATCTCATACATTCGGAAAAAGCTTTACATCAATACTTTTAGGAAAAATTATTTATGTGGTCACAAAAGCAATTGGGGAACAAAGTTCGTAAAAGGTATCAAAATATCAACTAATGCTTCCGAAAAAATATTGACGGAATTAAGAAATTAATTTTTAACTGAAATGACTCCGAGTTTCTGCAGGGCAGTTGGCTGTGCTTCGACAGTAACGCTGAATGGGCTACTGTTCGCATAAAGTAGGAGTGCTTCAAGTGCTGGATGTACTACTGTACACATAGAGAAGTAATGCATTCCAGCACTCAATGCATTTCTGTACTCACAGGGTTTTTGCGTATTCAGTACTGGATGCACTACAACACACGTACAGTAGTAGCCCGTTCAGCTCTGAATGTACCGCTGTACACATTAAGTAGTCGTGCATTCAGCACTGAATGCACTATTGTACACATAGAGAAGTGGTACAACCAGTACTGGATGCAGTACTCTACCCGTAAAGCAGTAGTGCATTCAGAACAAAATAATGCACGACATAGAGGAGATGTGCATTGAGCACTGAATAATGCATTAAATAGAACAGTAGTGCATTCATCACTGAATAATGCATGGCATAGAGCAGTAGTGCATTGAGCACTGAATAATGCACTACATAGAGCAGTAGTGTATTCAGCACTGAATAATGTACTACATAGAGCAGTAGTGTATTCAGCACTGAATAATGCACTACATAGAGCAGTAATGCATTCAGCATTGAATAATGCACTGCATAGAGCAGTAGTGTATTCAGCACTGAATGTACTACTGTACAAACAGAGTAGTCAGACAGATCCCGTCATAGGGTATGCATGTCATGATTTTGAAAACAACTCCAGTAAAATTAAATCATCCTGCTAAGGACAAGTTTTCATGATATTATAGGCTACGAGGGAGTCTATTATTTGTATATATTGAAAATGAAAAAAAAGAAGGCGTAAAAAAATGTGATTCACGTTCATCAATGCAAAGTATATTTTTGTCGATGGCAACGTGGGGCTGCTTATCCGTTTATTTTCACCAAAGAAACGTGCTTTCTCAAAAATGTATACGCTTTCAATTTGACAGGGAAAATCGTGAGAAAATTACAGAGTTTTACATTGTTTCGAAGTAAGCCAAGGCACAATTTCTCTTGCTACAACAAAGCTAAAGGCAGGTATTCCCTCTGGAATATGCAAAATACGACAAAATTACGTGCGCTGGTTCATTCGTTTGTTTCTGATCGTAAAGTTTGGTCAGAAGTCCCACGTGTTACATTTTGTTGCAAATCTGAGAACGCTGTGTCGTTCCTCTAGCTAAATTCCCAATATTTAGTTTAACATTTTTATCATGACTCAAGGGAAACTATGCACTGCAATGAAAGTGAGTATCTCCTTCGTTTTAAATCAGTTGTCAGGTCAGTTACGATAATCTTTTAAAATGCTTTCAAAATAATTATGGAGTTTGAATTTATCGTGGTAAACAACGGCAGTAAATAGCAGTTAAGAATGGGACTCAGATGCTGGTAGCAAATCGCGGTACCATAAACTGTGCCCATAAAAATACCCTTTCTAAAAATAATGCAACTAAAAATTGCGACAATGAAAGTAACGTTTGTGAAAATAGTGATGCTAGAAGTTTTTTCGTAAAAAAAAAAATTCTGAAAATGGTGCTACTAAAAATTGTGCACATAAAAATAGCATGAATAAAAATAGTGCAACTGGGAATTGGTGTTCTTATACACCATTCATTTCGGTTTTTATTTTTAGCTAAGCACGTAATTTTTTACTCGTTTGGTGTAGGAACATTTTAATGAACGTTTGAATAACAAAAAAACCGAATGGGTAAAGTGAAGCAGTTGTCTCACGGCGGTAGCAGGTGTCACATGCACCACCAGATGTTGAAAAGTGAATTATGGCCCGTTGCAATACGAATTTTCTTATAAATACCAAAACTAAACTCCGAAAAAATCTTTGACACTCGGCATTAATGGCTTAGTAAATTCGCCTTTTTTACGCGTCGTATTAACGTGTGATATGTTTCCCTCGCCCGGGTATGTTTTCGGTAGTATGCAAATAATGAAAGGACATGGGTTTACGGCGGACGTTGTAAGTTGAACAGTAAAGTGAGAATACAGAACATTTTTAGTGCGATTATTTTACTCTTGTATATCATCCGAGTTCAGCTTCGGTTAATCGAAAACGCTCGTGTGTTGCCAACTGAGCCTCAACTTCGGACTTTATTTTTCATTTGAAGGTATTTTGATGACTTATTTTATGGCGTGTCGTCTGACCTCGATGTGGTTGTGCATATGGCTACGATGTACTAAATTTAACTGGGCATGCTCCTAAATAAAGTATTCGGTCAAATAATTCAGATTTTTTTTCAACTGGAAGTGTCGTATTATTTGAGAGAAGATGGTGATGAGGATTTAATTTTTATTGTGACATTTAGGAATAGAATGTTAGATGTTTATTATTATTGTTATTTGAGGAAAGAAATGTACATACGACAGTCTAGAAGAATGCCATAATTTCGGGAATTCGATGGAAACTCATCAATTTTTAATTAGTTATGAATGAGGAAAACTTTCTAGAAAGTTTGGAAATGAATAAATATCACGAAAACGTTTTCTCATCCTGTGATAATGCTGCCCTGGGTGTATAGAAGTTTAACTTGAACTTTTACATAATTTTTGAAAAATAGCGTTTAAGAATTTATTTGAAAAGATGATACGTTTTGCTGCCAGTGAATGGACTCGCTGAAGATACCACAGACGTGCTAAAAGGTGAGTTCGTAGAATTCTTTTTCAAGCGGGGAGTAGTCCATTTAATTCAACAGTTGTACTAAGTACTGCTGCGAAGGCAGAACAATTGCGACTGGGTTGGAAACTGTCAGGCTATTTGATCAATATAGCATTCAACCGAAGCCTTCCCACTCTTGTCAATTTCAGTAACCTCAGCCTCTATCGCGGAAAGTATTCCATCATCTCTCTCGATTCCCTTCATCCATCAAAATAACTAATAGCCCGCTCCAAAGCCTCACAGCAATACGGTTCCCTTACTTTCTCACAGCTTGTGCAAAGTGTGAAATATGAGAATAAAGTTATGCCAAAACCAATAAGTTGACAACGTTGCTTCGTTTGTGTATTTCGCTCAATACAGTAATTTTAGATTGAAGTGTTGATAGCAACGGCGAGACAGCGTCATAGTCGGCGCTGTAGGAAGGGATAAACATTTGCGCTAAGCCGAATGGATGCAATATTTATTTTGTCCATTTTCAGCAATCCTCAAACATTTATTTCTTTGTAGCATTCTGACTCTCTAGAGATCAATACGCCGTCTCAACACGCCAAAAGGCCTGACATTGTTCGAGAAGACGCCCCCAGAGAAGGCTCGTGAGGCGAGACTTTGTATTTTTGATAAGGTGCTCAATTGACCTGATGCACTATAATGAATCCTCTTACGCTTCTGGAGTACTTGTTCAAAGTATTAGGTATAATTTCGTTCGATATACAGAAGCATGGAGGGAAGATGAATTATGGTTGGTTTTTGTGTGCGCTGAGTCTCCACACCATGTCTATGCTGATGGTGAGGTTCTGTCGAGCAGACTCATCCAACTTGGATGCACTAGAGACCTTGATGCTCCGTCTCATGGACTTCTCACGAATCGGTGGAACCATAAGCTTAATGTTCTTATTGATGAACAATAAAGGATTTGTTGAACTGATGCTTTTCGTTGAAAGTTCTTCAAGCAAATTCTACCCGCACGATAAAAAGAAGGTTTTTCCAACCCTTATAATCGACAAGGCAAGCGTGTGTTTCACAGCGATATCGCTGCTCGGAATCCTGACGCTTGTCGTTACAGCACCATATCCTTATGAACTCACAATGCTGAAACTGATCAGCCAGTCGCTCCAGGTATGGTCGGCGCTGGGTAGCACGGCTCTACAGGTCGGTTTCCGCATCTACTGCCTCACGCTGAGCAGAATCGTCACGATTCGCACCCTTTCGATGCGGGACAACATCGTTCGTTGTGTCCAAGAACGAAAAAATTCCCGTGAAGCAACATCGTTTTGTTTGGAAGAGGCTAAGAAATTTGAACTGTTCCTATACAAGGTAAATATGTTCATTTTATATGCGTATTCATTGAGAATATTCCTATTTGACGAATTAGTTTTAATCATTCTTATCATCATAGCTTGTATTAGAAACAAATATTTCGAGAAACTGACGATATGTGATACCACTTCCAGTAACGTGATTATAACGGACTATGAGCGATAACATAAACACTAGCATAATTATGAGAGATGATGTGTGATAACATACACGTTTGTATAATTCTGGCAGGTGATATATGATAGCATGCACATTTGTATAATTATAGTAGGTGATATATGATAACATGCACGTTTGTATAATTATAGCAGGCGATATATGAGAACTTGCACATTTGTATCATAATAACAAACGCATTTGAATAATTATGACAGGTGATACGTGATAATGTACACATTTGTACAATAATAATGGGCGATAGATAACATCCCCATTAACATGATCACAGCGTTCGCTCCATCAGCTCCTGTTTGAACATCGATGTCCTTGAAGTTACATATCTTGAAACAAAGTGTCAAGATGTATACGAGTGTTCAAATCTGTCAAAGCAGTCAAAGAGCATATGTATTTGGAACAGTTTAGGGATTATTCTTTGAGAAAGACTTTTGAAACATAAGATTGGCCTAACAGTGTTCGGACCTTCAAGAATAGATCAAAAATCATCACTTCTTCCAGAGGCGGCGTGTGATGAAAGAGGCACGTTTGCTCTGGCCTGAGTAGGCCTCCTAGGGTTTGTATAATTTATTCTGTAATTTTTAATACATCCACGTTGGCCTAATTGAATTTTTATACCAGGCAGGAGCTTTGCAAGCCTCTCTTGGTAGGCATCTTCAGAACACTCCGTTGGATATCCGAAAAAATTTCCGTAGCATTATAGTCATAATTACTACTATAACGTAAAATTATTTTCATGATGTATCAAAGAAGAAAAATTTTAACTACATACTAGTACATTTCACTAAAATAAGATATCAGTACTCTGAGGAGCAAGCACGGCCTGCGTGTGCTTCATACATTGGTATATGTATGTTTATGCTCATCGTTATCATTGCTATACCAAACATTGATAAAATAATTTACTCCTGAGCAACAAATTTTCGAATTGTATCATAAGTAACTTGAGAGGGCTGGTAGTGTTTCCTACCATTTATTTACTGTGAATAATGTGCGAATTTCCTATATTGTCTCAAATATTGCGTTTCCATTAGGTCTGGGCCCACAGACGGAGCTGCGAACGATATTTAACGTTAAGTTCTACTTGATTTGACTGTTGTTATGATGTGTTTAGGGGGTTCCACATTTGATAACCATTCCATCATTTGAACGAATATTGTCTAATCAGTTATTTAAAATTAATATTCTTTGTCCTGTGGCTGACTACTAGTTAGGCGGCAGTACTGTAGCTTGGTAGTTTTACTCATCGATTATTTTTCTTCTCGTGTCTTTTTTTATAGTTTTTTATATTTTAATTAACTATGATTATCATGTTTTTAATGCAATTATAACATTCAATAAAAGTTATTTATTATTATTATTTTGAAGGTTCTTATTACAATGATATTACTTTTACATTTCTTCCAAAGGTTTCAAGAAAAAAAGACAATTTTCTGTTGAGCTTCTCGTGGTGCATCACGGTGTACATCGTCTCCTACGTCTCCAGCATGTCCGTGGTCGCCGCCAGTTACATCACACACAGAATTTGGTGGAAGCTGCTCATGATTACTTCCTTTTCGGTATATTTATCGATTTTTTACAGCTCTGGAGAACAATTTTCGCAAGAGGTGAGCTTCCAAAAAAAATATCCATAATATTGGTAGTATAATGAGGCTAGAAAAGAGGGTTAAAAATGAGTTGTACTCACTTTTCCTCTTCTCATTGAAGTCGTATAAATTAAAGAGTTTAGTTTCTCCAACGCTTTGGTTTCCCTCAAATTTAACTTCCGTTACACAAAGGGCGTAATAAAATGCGGTCTTTCTTATTATTTTTTCGGTGGACAAGCATTAGTTTGTAGCACATTTTCAACAATGAAGACTACTTAGTAGCCTTTGTATATGGAATAAAAACGATTTTTAAATAGAGATGGAGCGAAACAAGACACTGACTTTCAATCAAAAATTTCGATTCTGAAAGAATGAGGAAGCCCGCAAAACTCAAGCACTCTGGTTTTGGAAAACATGATTTAAAAATTCGTCCTTTGGTGCTGTGCTTGCTAGTATTTCAACATGTTCTCAGGTGTATCCCTCATATTTCCTGCTTTAAGCGCATGTTTATTTATTACTTTATTCGTCTGGCATAGGAAACTTGAGTAATTTAAAATACATTTTTCATTTTGAGAACTTCTTGCTATTCACTCTGTATTAATTGATGCATGGTTCTCACAATTTTTGAGAACTCTGACACGAATAATTTAAACAACGACACTATCGAATATTTTAGAGACAGAGAGTGCAAGAGCTCGTTTGACAGGAGTTTCTGTTTCACATGCTCCAGAACTTTCTAAATTTTCTAGACGTAAGACGTCACAGTTAATTTCAGATTTCTCCGAGGGTGGCAAGATCTCGAACACGAGGGCAATTATAGCGGAAGGAATCGAACTTTGGAGATGCACACAAAGGAGTACTGGAATCACTGAGGTAGAAAAAGGGCTGTCGCTACCCTGGAATTGAGCCATTGTGCCTGAATGTATTCAGAGAAATATACCGCACGACAGTGTGGCGAGATACAGATAACTCGAACTGAGCAGCAAAATCACCCAAATATAATGCGCGATTCCAGGGAGATGAAGACGATGAAAAATCCCTTAACTACGCACAAGTATGTGCATGTATAGAATGTTTAATCATTCTGAAATCGTTAATGTTCGTTAGAGCTTCATTTGAGCACTCAGCGAGCTTATATGTAAATACCAGCTTGCAAATTCGTTTGATTTGTTGTGAAAAGGAGTTCTGGGCGTGATTAATTTTTTCTCTTAGTGCCATGCGAACGGTTCGCAGTCCCTCGGTTGTGAGCGTAATGTTGTGAGTGTAATATTATGAGCATAATGTTGTGAGCGTAATGTAGCTTCCTGCAATGTTGTGAGCGTAATGTTATGAGCGGAATGTTTCTTCCCGTAATGTTGTAAGCTTAATGTTGCTTCCTGTAATGTTGTGAGCGTAATGTTGCTTCCTGTAATGTTGTGAGCGTAATGTTACTTCCTGTAAGGTTGTGAGCGTAATGTTGCTTCCTGTAATGTTGTGAGCGACTGTCAGAATTGGTGAAGTTAGGAGAACTGGGAGGCTAGAAGAATGTTCCTAAAACAAGTTATTCCAAGAACTCTTCGTAAAATCGAACACTGTGAGGATAAGGAATATCGTGATGGATGGAGACTAAATATGTATGCATTGTACGTATAAAGTTTATTCATGTATATACTCGTACATCTATATCGAGCTCATGCCTACCCTGAATGTAGTATACAAGCAGCCACATTTTCTCCTACTACAAACTACGAATATAATTGTACATTTCGATGGTTAGCAAGATTATAAAGCAAAAGAAAGTTTCAGTCTTTCATGTACTGACATAATTTTTGATGGTGCATGCCCTAAGGAATAAGACCGATATATATATATATATACAGAAAGTGACCCAGAAGAAACCTACCCTTGCGTTGCTGGCCTGTAGGATACCAAGTTTCATATATGGTATCCTATTAAAGTATGGTCCAATAAAATACGGTACCCTGTTAAGGTATGGTATCCTTATTAAAGTGGTCAGTTACTTCTGAGCCACCCTATATATATGTTCACAAATATACATATCCGCATAGGTTGGTAGAAGTCCTTATTTATACAAGTTTCGTTGTGCATCAGGGAATACTCTTTGCTTATCACTTTCCTGACAATTTTTTATTTTCCTTGTACGAGATTTAACGGTTGGATCCTGAAAAAATTTATAATTTCAAAGGCATGCATTTTGTCGTTCACATATGTGCATGCTTCCATGTTGCATTCGAAACGCCCGATAATTTAATTTCAAAATTCCAACCATCAGAAATCTGAAATTTAACGTGGATCCATCGGTTAAATCTTGTGTAGAGAAAATCGAAAGTACGTTAGAAGGTTAAAGTAGCAGGTAACCCCCTATCTGCAACGAAACTCTTATAAACATACATATACGGGTATAGTATATACAGGTATAGTACAGCTTATATATATATATATACATAATTATGATTTGACACCAAACATGTCTGATGTGCGTGCCGTGCAGGTGAGAGGGGCGGGGGAGGCGCTGGAGGAGGCCGCTCTCGGTGTGTCGGACATGGTGCTGGTNTGCAGGTGCGGTGGTGTGGTGGTGCAGGTGAGGTGGTGTGGAGGTGTGGTGGTGTGGTAGTGTGGTGGTAGCCCCAGGCAACAGTGCTGCTTCCTCTGACGCTCTGATTGTGCATGCATACCTACATACATGGATAAATTCTTGCATATATACGTACACACATACGTACATACATGCTCACTTACATCCACACATACATATGTACATACATCCTATATATATACATGCATTCATACATACGAGTATATATGTACTAATACATACATGTTATATGCGTACAAGCATTCATAGATACATAGATATTTTCAAGTGAAAAGCATAAAAATATGATAACCTTTATTAATTCCAACACGTTTCAACGTTGGGTTTTCAATGTCTTACAACTACTGGTGTAGTGAGGGATGTGAGAAATGTGTGGTTTAAAGTTCCTTTTCCAAGGGAAGTACTCCGTAGTCACGAGAAAAGCCCCACCTGAACCGAGGCTCGAACCCTGATAATTTCGGCTGTGAGGCCATCACGCTAACCACCACACCATGGAACCCGATTGATGAACGTAGTAAAGACCTGGAGCATGAAAAAAAATAGGGGACTAATTTCATGTCCGGGAAGCTTACCATTAAGAAATAAAATGTGCACATTGTTGGATTATATTTATTTTAGATGGGCTACAATCTCATATAAACAAACTTGATACCATTGGGCTGTGATGACTAGAGTCCTTGCCAATTTTAAATTGTACAATCAACGTAACATACGTGATATCTTGCAGTAGCAGTTCATTATGATTGCCATATTTTACTTCTATACTAGATGACATATCTCTATGATTGTTCAAGTTAACTAATATCAGGATTAGGAATTTGAGAAGCTGCTATTTGTCACAGATGAATCGCATCACAAGGAGGCTCGAGAAGCTGTCCCCGCTCACCATAGCCAACTGCTACACCCTGCAACGCAGTACCTTCCTCACAGTGAGTCCAGCGCACTGATGTATGCGTCTGAATACGTCACAGGGAGTCCAGTGCACTGATTTATGCGTCAGAATACGTCACAGTGAGTCCCGCGCACTGATGTATGCGTCTGAAGACGTCACAGGGAGTCCAGTGCACTGATTTATGCGTCAGAATACGTCACAGTGAGTCCAGCGCACTGATGTGTGCGTCAGAATACGCTTCGACTAACACCGTCCAATCAGTGGTGCCCCTCGTCCTCATCAGAGAGAAAACAAAATGGGCATAAAAGAGTTAGTGGCAGGCGGGAACCTGTGAACGAGGAAATCATCGTTTGAACTAAATCTATCTCATTTTAAACTCTCTCTTCCTTTGATGAAAAAGAAAACATCTTAAGCGTAACAGGATCAGTAGCAGACGTGACACTGTAAGCGAGCAAACCGCTTTTTGTGTATTTATGAACGAGCGTTTCTTTCTGAGCGGTAATTGCAATCGTGCGGTAGCGCATCAAGAGAATTATAATGGCATCAGTTATCGACAAAATCAAAAGCCCTTTGAACATGAACTGTGTTATCAATAGATTTGAACATTCATACAATAGAATTACTCGTACATACTTCACATACCTGCGTTGAAGAGTAGCGCTGTCAAAATCTACAAGCAGAGAGGCCAGTCATATGTTGAATGAGTCTATCTATAACGCAATCTTAAACGTTGTTTACGAAGCTCCTCTTGTATCTCCCATATACAGAGTGCATGATTTGTATGTTCATTCTTCAAATTTGATGAACTGATTTCGAAAAAAGAAAATAATTAATTAAAAACCACCATTCATACCGTTTGCTGTGCAAAAACACTGGTAGAATATTACTGTTTGCACCTATTGTTTGGCATGTATTATCTGAAATACCATGCACAAACGACTAGTTACGTCGCAGAAAAAAAATCTTTTTTCCGCTCGCAGGTCCTGTATTCTTTGCTGGGCTTCATCATCATCTTCCTGCAAACCAAGGACCTGCTCTCCGGGGAAGAATGACCAAATAAGTCGTCCTCCGCGTAGAGCGCTAGATCGGTTCCAGCAAACAACTGATCTACAATCGTCTTCTTCAAAGAGCGCTAGATCGGCTCAGCAAACAACTGCTCGACAGTCAATCCCCCTTTTGTAGAGCGGTAGGTCGGTTCCAACAAATAACTGCTGTTTAGCCGTCGTCTTCATAGAGCGCTTGATCGGCCCCAGCAAGCAACTGCTCTACAGTTACCCACTACGTAGAGCGGTATGTCGGTTCTAGTGAGGAACTGCTCGACAGTCGTCCTTCACGTAGAAAGTTATATCGATTCCCGCAAACAATCGCTCTTTTTTTCTTTGCTACCTATAACTCGTTTTATTACCTTCTTATGACATATATTTCTCGTGCCCTCTGATATTCGCTCTGGTGTCACTTGGAGTGGAGGTCGAGGGACCGTACCATCTTGTTTTATAGGATTGCTTCAGATTTTGGTTTTTGAGTACAGCTCTTTTGATTGATCGTACGGACCTCAAATTAATTAAACATGAATGTATGTTTATGGCATGTGATTGTTTAGATGATAACATGGTTTAAGGGCTTGAATTGGTAAGGACGGGAAATTTCCAAATAAAACATAAATTATTTCAATTTTGTGGCAACAGACTCAATACCGCAATTACCGCATTACCGCAACTACTGCGCAGTCACACGTCATCTCTCTCATTCAAGTAAGGAAACTTATCGCACGTTGATGTTCACAAGTTAAAACGTTCCGTGAATTAGGGTGCACCCGTTCTCTCTCAGAAAATGATCCCTCAGTGTTCGTGTTCAACACTGATAAATAAATCGTGATCTTTATTGCGTGGGAGAAATTACATCCTATTGAAATTAAAAGAGTTAAGTGACTTTCTATCGGCTCTATTTTCAAATTTTGGCGTTGGATATTCTTCTTTGGTTTAATCTGAGTGGGTCGAAGCTCCTTAATTTTAACGTCATCTGAATAATCATAAATATTTTTGTTCTTCAGTCATGAATATTTTTCTCTTTATTCATAAATACTTTCACTTTATAGCCATAAATATTTTTGTTCAATAGCCAGAAATATTTTCGTTCTATAGTTATAAATGTTTCCGTTCCACAGTCGAAATTTTTTTCCTTCTATAGTTATATATACATCCGTTATATAATCAGGAATATTTCCATTCTCTACGAATAGTCATAGTTATTTACGTGATTTATAGTCGTAAATATTTCCTTTCTTTAATCATAATATTTTTGTTCTATAGTCATAAATATTTTCGCTCTATAGTTACAAATATTATCGTTTGTAGTCATAAATATTTTCATTCTATAGTTATAAATATTTTCATTCTCTACCCATAAATACTTCTATTCGATAGTCATAAATATTTTCGGGACTTTAAAAGATTTCAGACAACACTGTGACTTAATCGTGGCTATCTTCATAATTTTTTGCTCTGCCTCTGAGATGAAGGCCTACTTCGCTACATTTATGTCTTCATTCCTGCATGTCAAGTGTCCGGGAAAGAAATGCTTACTCATCCTTTACAGCGATTATTGACGTAACCTCAATCAAATTACTCAAAAATTCCTATTGCACTCAGCGCTGCTTTAAAACAATCCTGGTTATAGCTTCTGCATACGCTTTCTAAAATTTCATTTTGGCTTTCAAACGACCGTCCGTCACTAATTAATTCGATAGCAATTGAGATTCAATTCTGAACTCAATGTGACTTCACATTTTTTAACTTCTGTCGCTTGATTATTGAACATTCTTTACGTGATGTCTCGTAAAAACTCATTCACGTTTCGTTTTACGAATAGCGAGCGTGTGTACTGCCAGCAACATCCTTCTCTGAGTTACGACTTCGACCTGGGAAAGAATTCTCATCTTGCGCGTGCCTCTGAAAACGGCCAACTCCTCCCTTATCAAAAAACTGAGCCTCTAAAAACTGAGCCAAGGAAAAAACTGAGCCAAAAAAACTGAGCCAAAATAAACTGAGCCCCTAACCCCGTGAGATGAAATCGCGACGACAGCCGAAAACTTTCCTCTAAATGAGCAAACTTTCCCAGCCTTTTTTCTTGTCCGTTTGTCTTCGCTCACTGCTCTGATTGTTCAAATGAAGAGTAATCTTTTAAATAGAAAATTACGACGATTGAACATCTCATTAGCGGAAGAGCTTTGAATGTAAGGCTAGCCTTTAGTTTGAGTGACAACGCAGTAATTTGGAGAGAAGCAGATGTTAGATCACACTCAAATTACGGCGGAGATGTTGTACTTCTCTGAAATGTTTCCTCGTCTCGATAGTTTCAGATAACTTTTGTGGGTCGGTCGATCAATTTGAACTGAGAGCACAAACTACATGCATTTTTCAAAGCATTGTGGAACCATGGAAATTCTTCCAACATTCTGGAATGTGTGTGAACAGTATTGATAAACTCACTTTGCAATGAAAAGGGCAATCAAATTACTGAAGTGAAAAACTCCTGATCAGTGTCTTTTAAAAACAAATACTATGCAAATGGAGGTAAGTGTTCACGCTTTTCATTGTTCTTGTTCTTCCGATAAACTTGAATGACTCATAAAAGTTCTTTGTGGAAACATGTTTTGAATTTTTTTTAAATTCTTAGTAATTCTTAAGTAGAAATATTAGGTTTAGTTTAGTTAACGAATTTAAACTTAACCAAGAAACTTATTTCTGTAACGAGAGACATGACTGTTCATTCAGAAACCCTACTGACGAGTTCAGTGTTTATCACACGAAATTGTCATAGATGATTGAGTCATGATGTCTTAATAAAAATAAAATCAATAATGCCATACTTCTAAATACGCGTGGGAATGGAATAGGATCAGAATACAGTCACAGAAACGGAGCACTCAATAAACGTGCGTTCGTTCAATGATTATGGAAGGCCTGAGTCATGTCCTTCTGAAAATAGAACAGTTTAATGCATAGTGTCTCCCGAAACACACTCATTTTGTAAAAAATTATGTGGAAGAAATTTTTACTGAGCAGTTTTTACGAACACTAGGCCTACCTACCCCCTGCGCTGTCTGTTATGCATCCATCTCACGAATAAAAGAAGACAACTGTTTACTGCTAGTATATTTGGTTCTTGATTCATACTTTACATTAATTTTTAAATTCATTTATGAAAATCACAATTCAATTCAACTGTGGTTCGTAAACCACAATTTAATTAAAACCACAAGTCGTTCATCAATTTTTTGATTTCTTCAATTTCTGAATGCAGAATCTGAGCACGAATTAAAAAGCTGAGGTTGAGGCATAGGCAGCAAAGCTATCAAAAAAGACACGCCGCATTAAGAACATCAATTGAAAATTATGTGGGACAAGCTTCAACAAAACAAGGTCGTGGAAAAATTGTGCGGCATAAAAAGTTACACAAAATGATTGTTTTCACCACATCATTTCTATCGTCATAACAACTTGAAAAATTACATTTTTTAAACTCTATAAGTCCGGAAATCGAAATGAGCTGAAAGGGACCAGCTCTGTTACATACAATGTATTAACAGCTCGTTAAGCTTCACGAAGTTTCGTTTGCCTAATGAGATCCACTCGCGTTCCCTCTGTCATCGCTCGCCATTTCTGGAATTTGTATACCGAAACAACGCCCATTCCTATCTATTCCATTTTGAAGAGCACAGCAAATAAATTCGCTATTACCCAGTGTAATTTTTTACTCCAGAACATATATAAAAACGGATAATTTTGGCCACCTAAGTGCAAAGATCGCCGTGGGATGGTTGATTATCGACGAGGCGGCGAAAAACTTTGAGTACCTATCATACTTTATTCATGGGCGATTGGACATTCGTGTTGGCTCGGTATTTCAGCACTTACAGTCTTAAATTAAAATTTCAAAACAGCACCCATGACTATCAATATCATTATGAAGTGCAGGGCAAATTAATATCGTTTCTATAACCTACTATACTAGTTTTCTAGAAAGATCTGACGTTCGTGTTCTCTCGTTATCTGCGAGCCTTAATCTCGGGAGCGTCAGGAGCTCTAGCAACAACAGGGGACTGCGTTTCTCTAGACTCCGTCCAAATCGCGCATCGAAATAACAGAATCGCTGTTGGACGGAGCGAAGGTTCTGACAGCTATGCAAATGGGAAGGAAGCCTTGACTGATTTCCTCTGCTGAATTTCCTTCCTTTCAGCTCGCCTGAATGTTATTGCTCTCACAGGCTCGTGTGCTGCTCAACAGCTCTTCGTGTTATTTCCGATCTCGTGTCTGACGAAATGAGCTTGTTTGTCAAATTAGAATTCATGAAAAAAGCGCGGATGTGTTTTCCACGAACGAAGGAAACTGTGTAAAATATTCCTCGGCTCTGGAGTTCATTCCTTGGTATTTCGGTCGCCGGTTGTCACATTCAGCGTCAGTCGGACGTCGTTATCCTTGATATAGAATTTGAATACTTGCTCTTGCAGTCAAACTTCTCCGTAAGCCCTTTCCGTTAGTCGATGATGGCTACAGTGGACGCGTAAATTGCTGAGCTTAGCACGGAAATTCTGGTTCATGCAAAGATACTTTAGGTTCTTAAATTTCGCCTAACTTAAAGAATTATTTTCCGTATATTCATGTTTTAGACTGAGCTCATCATGTTAAGATAACTTGCAGAGATGTTTGTGTGCAGCCGTTATCATAGGACGTCATTTCAGAGCATGTTTCAGGTCACTTCAGAGTTGACATGATCCAAAGTTTCTAGAATTCGATCAAGCAGCATTTGCTATTAATTAGCCAGAAGTTCAAGGCCTCTCAAGCAATCTCAACACGGGAAGTTTCTGACTTACGTAGCAGAAGTGCAAGTGGACTCAACTTCAAGCGCATAGGCAAGTGAAAATTTAAATGCGAGATATATACAAGAAATCATTGCAAATAATAAGTTAAATGCAATTATTTCACATGCCGTTTCGAAAGTTACGAATAACTTGTGTTGGTTGACTTCTAAATTACGTAGTCTCATGAAATCGAGTGGGCAACATTTTGTAACAAATTTAAATTTTCTGAATGACTTGCGCAATGTACCCGTAAGTTTCAAATGAAAGCATATTTCGTAATACTGCGTAAGGGCTTTCTTACCCTTTTACAGTGCTTCGAGTGAATCGGAAAGTTATTAAATGTATACAATTTCATGGAATGAACGATTGCACAGAGGGTGTGAAAGTAATTCACACTGATATCTTTCAGAAAGTCTTTAACCCCATCGAAAATGTCAAAGACATTCATGTATCCCCATATAGGGCAACGACACTGTAAAAAATGAGGATTAAAGAAGAACCTTTATACTTCCAACACGTTTCACCGTTGGGTTTTCAATGCTTTACAACTACTGGCGCGGTGAGGGATGTAAGGAATGTGTGGTAGTACTCCCATGGTTGCGTGAAATACCTTGCATGAGCCGGGATCGAACCCTGAACGTACCGGCTGTGAGGCCATTACGCTAACCAGTACGCCATGGATTACTGAGTCGAGCCCGTGCAACACAAGCGCACCGTGACAATTGCAAGATTTGATCCAGTGCTCTCCAAAAATGAAGAATTTCGGTTAGGATACTTCGACTTCCTTATGTATTATTCAGTTTCAGAATATTCCTGTGCCCACAATCAAGAACCGTCGGTGCTTTTGACGTCAGGAGATTTTGTTAGCAAGCGTTGCAGAGACGAAACAATTATTCATGTTGTTATTCATGGTTGGCTATCCTGTTGATGATGTCAATCACACCGACGAACTCAGGGTTCGCTTTGCTTGAAAAACAGCAAATGAAAATCTATTTGGTCAATTTTTTCTACCGAACAAAAATTAATATTACACCCACTTTCCTCCTTCGTAATGAGCCGATTTTAAGTTTCCCAGCCAGGCCGTGGAAGGATAACCTCTCCTCATCCGAAAATATTTGAGTGAGTTATGATTCACGGCATTAGGAGTTTGTGGAAACGATGTAATCCTCACCAAGCGCTGACATCAAAGCAGCAGAGGCGTCATCACGCCGACCAGTGCAACGCCTGACGGACTCGTTTTCTAAAGACAGTTGCTCACGGCCTGGTGAGCGATCCAACTGCGTCAGCTCGAGGACACAAACTCGAAATACATGGGCCGTTTGGACGCTTCAAAGAACAGTTTACATGCAAAGTGGCCTTCCGTTTATATGAAGCCTTCTGTATTGATTCCGAGCTTGGAATAATACTGTTGGAATCAGATTTGTTTCTTCACAAGCCATACGAATAGATCCCGTACCACGGCTGAGCGTTAAAGAGCGATTTTAAATCTTTGTAAAGCTACCGAGTTTTTACCCTGATCTGGACTTGCATTGCAGAGGAGTTTAATTTCTTTGCAAATCGCTGCGATTGACAACCTAACTCGGACTAGAGCTGCAGTCTGTTTTGCTTTGCTATGAAAAGCTCGGGTAAATTTTCTCCTATGGACTAGACTTATAGCTGCACTGGCTCCTCTGCGAATTCAGCGCATTGAACTCATTCTATAACATCCTGAAGAAAGAGTTTGAATCAAATTAGATTTGTCTCATCAATTCATGAATGAAAAACCTTAATCATTGATTTTGAATCATTTCTTAACCTTCGTTGCAATTTTTTTAGGCATCTATGTATATAGTTTCCTACTGAAAAAGAAAATTTTTCAATCAGATAACTCATCTCTTCTCAGTGACCTGTCTCTACTACCCCGACTATTATCACAGTCGCTACACCAAAAGAATACACTGCTGAATTTCTTTCATATTTTGACTCGCGATCATTAATACCATTCCCTAATGGGGCTTGATCACAATCTCCGACTGATGCAATTTTCTAATCTTCCAATGAACACTAGCAAAAACTCTAATAACATTGTGTCCAGTTTTTCTTGCAACTCAGGTACATAACCTGCTTGATGTGTTCATTTGAAAGCATTGTTCTTCTACCGTCACACGTATAAACTCCATGACGTTAGAATATATTTGTGAATGAACTTTCTGCAAACAATATATGTATAAGCTACAGTCTTTATCAACTAGAGGCTTGGGGTTTTTCAGAATATTAATACCAGTATTTAAATAAAACCGCTTGTAGAATGCAGCGAGTACTGCCGCATGAGCATGACGTACAATATAAGTAAGAGTGCACAATCAAAAAAGTCTACGCACTCTTTTCCCCTGATTTGATTACGAATATTTAGGACACAAGATATTACCTGGAAACAGCGTTTCACTGTTCATCATTAATTGCTGGTTATTGATAACACGAGTCTTACATGATAGGTCACGCACCTTCAGGGGTCGCTTCGGAATAACTACATGCTGTTTTTTTGGGAGAATGAAATGAAAACTTATCCATTTCGATCGAATTTCAAATTACTGTATTTTTCAAATTCAACTCATAGAACTAGGTCAAGTTCTGAATGGATATTCTTCTTCATAATCAACTCACTGATCTATGTCGAATTCCAAATTACTATTTTCCTTATATTCAACTCATTGATCCAGGTCAAATTGCGAATAGCTATTTCCCTTCATATTCTACCAGAAGTCGTCCTCTGAACTGATATGCTACAATGATTCAGTACGTCATGATGGGATTCCTTTGCGAACGGTCAAGTGTATCAGAAAATTCGTTTGTTCTACCTTGCAATCCATCACTGATCGAGCGCCTCATTAGCTTGTACTCGCATTAAAAATGCCCTTATTGGAAAATAATTTTACGCACTCAAACGCCAGTTCCTTTTGAAGCTTCACCCCGCTAAAAAAGTGTCATTATTTGGTACAGTATTTCTCGACGTTAAACTCCCTACTGGTTCGAACACGGAAGTGTTTAATGAGAGCTCCATAAGGCTATTAGCGAATAGGTCATAAGTGCATCGTCTTTGAATACGTACCGAGTAGCATCGTCCAGTGAAGGATAGAAAGCTATGCCCCACAGCAGAGACCTATTCTTCAAAGCATCTGACTTCCTTTTATTCATTGGAATCGCAGCCAAAAAGTAAACATCCGCCTGAGAGCCTTTCCATAGATCCCAGTCCAAACAGTGGGGTTTTGCAGCACTTCTGAAAGCTTGGTATCGATTGGCAAGGCCGCGAAGTTTGCTTTGGTAAAAGAGGTGTTTGTGTTCAGTGTACGCTACAATGAAGCCACGAGAGGCGGAGTCTGCTTTGAAGTCGACGAGCTTTATTTTTGCAGAAGGCATCGCTCACTCAGTCATTTCTTGAATGCCATTTGAATGCAGCTCTCTTAGTTTAAAGAACTTCGGCAAAGCCTCTGCGGAACTTTCACCCAAAAATGCACTTTGAAAACCGCTTGAAAACTCAGCCAAGCCCGATTGAAATTTTTGAAAAAGGCATTTCGAAGAAGTGACAGCTTTGTCTTCGCGCTGAAGTTTCTGACACTGTTGAGTAAAAAGCGGTATGAGTCGGCTGTTCTTCTAAAAGGTTTATGATGAAACAAACTTCCAGAAAATTTGAGCGACATCGAGAGAGAAATGTACTGCGGTTATTTATTGTGTTAAAAGTTGGAATTTAAAAATTGCCTAAAGAACGGAAGACTTCGTAAGTCAAGGCTACCATGCCCTTGTTATTTTACACATGCAGTGATGCGCTGTGATGGTGATTGACTATTGGAAGGTAATTTTAACTCGCTTGACCACTTGTGTAATGACAAACGTTAAATGTTGCACTGATATGGACAGACATTCAAATGCAATATGAAGTTTATCTGGAAAAATTTTTTTCATTTGTGGCTACAATGAACCCAATTTAGTGAACCAAATTGACTCTGTGAGAATTAGCACAGCTACAACAGGCATCTTTTCACTACCTACAGCGAATTTGGGCTGGAGGTATGACTTAAAATGAAGCATTATGTTACACATTTTAAAATTACAATGATGATGACAATGCGCTCAAGTTAGCATAATACTTAAGTCAGCTTTAGAGTTATCGCGAATTATCGTTCAAATACCTCAACGTTTGTTCTAATATCTTTCAAATCATGTACCCAATTTCCACCTAAACACATCTAAACGTCAATCAATTCGTAGAAATAAATTTAAACTCTCCCTCATGATTAAGTATGACATTGCAATCCATAATTGAAAATAGCTGTGATTTTGTACGGTTTTGAGACACTCGGACTTTTAGATACTTCTGTGTCTCTTTGAACCGTAGTACCCATTTACTCATATTATCTAACACGTCGTTTTTATCCACACAATTGATTATTCATGTGGACTTTCCGAAGCAGAGCTGCAGTTGATTCTTCTTTTTTGATCAGAAACTGCACTGATTTCGGCCGACGCTCCAACGACGTACGCGTATAGTACGCGACCCAGTCTAACTCCTGTGACTGAGCATCTATATTCATGTATAATTTTGGCTGCTCAAGCGCAAACATGGCCGCCGGATAGCTGATTATCGACAGGGCGGCGAAAAAGTTAGACCGGGAATTCGAAGACTATTCCGCATGAAGTACAGCAGAAACTCTCAGGAGTTCCTGAAATTAGACTTCTAATTAGCCGAAACTGTTCGTCACGCGAAAGTCATCACGAAAGAATGGCGCATGTGTGTCCCTGGTACCTTCTAGGCTCGTCTCGGATTTACTACAGCGTAGCAAATTCACATAAGGTACATATGTGAACAGTTTATTCTAGTCTATTAGGTACTTTGCATACAAAGGATTAGAGATTTGAAATTTATCAATTTTTTCTGATTACTGATTATAGTATATACTCGTACATAACACACTTATTTAAAGACATAGAATTTACTCTAATATGGACATTTGGTTAATTCAAAGCGTAAAATAACTTGGATAAGCTGGTAAAAACACCTAAATTACCAACTGCAGTTCTACATTTTTATGAGATAGGTGAGTGTCGTAATTTTTTATTCTCGTTTCCTCACTGAGCAGTTTGGCTTGGGTGCCCATTTGCTAATTTTTAAAACTAAGAAATGAATAGAGATGTTTAACTGAAATTATCTGCGCTGCTTGTTTCAATTATTGTAATAGTGTTACTGGGTCATACACAATTTTGAGTATGAACCAGCAGTGTTTTTGAGACAGCTTTGCAGTCATTATTAAATTCAGAACTTTTTCCTGACGATTTTTATCATTTCCATGGTAACGGTAGGATTAGATTACCAAAAAATATCTTGAGTAGCCAAATCTGCACACACCCTTTTTAAAATAACAATATATGTAACGTTCTGGGAAGCTATCAGTGCAGGTTGAAATGAACATTAATATCTTACTTAAGCCAAAGATGTATGTGAGACTTTACTTCTCGTGAGACGAGTAATAAATTATTAGTTATATTCATCGTAAAGTTTCATGCGAAATAACTCTCACTGCAGCAACAAAGTATGATATATTAGTTCAACATACCTGCGTTCAGGAATCATCGTTTTATATGAGGTGTATGAACATAATATCACGTCGCACTTACCACTGAATTACAGTTCCTGTTCATTCAGTTATACCTGTTTAAATTTAGGGTACCCGAATTCATTCATATTTTTTATTAACAGAACGTCTTTCTTATTCGCTTGAGGCATGCACTTGGGAGCAAAAAATATACAGCATCCCAAAATGCCATTTCCCCAGGGGTTCTCAAAACATAAAGTCCTGAAAAGTTTGGTCTAGGTTTACTCTCGAGAAAACTTCGGGAAGCTGAGAGAAGGCGCGGGGACGAAGAAGGCGTTTTGTTTCCCATGGGGAAGATTGAATTCCTAACTTTTCAGGGAATTCTCATTTGAGTACTTACCCTAAGATCGAGTGGGCATGAACTGAAGTTTGAATTTATTCTCGAACTGATACAGCTTTAGTTCGATGTGTTAGAAAAACATTGTATACTTTTGGTCTTACTCGTGTTCCGTTTATTATTGAATATATTCAGTTTTTGAAGTAGCGTAGCTTTCAGATAACTCATCATAATGATTTATTTCAAAGTTTGTTTTTGAATTTCCATTACAGTGAAGAAATTGCACAGTCTTCAGTCAGGGACATTTTGAAAGCACATTCAGCGTATGTAAAACAAGAAATACATTTAACATTTAAAATAAGCCCCACTGCAAGGCTATTAAAAGTATAGAAATTAGTATGAATGATACATTGACCCTTCAATGACTTAAAGAACAGCTCTGAGTGCCTCTGTGCACTTTTCGAATACTAAAAATAATGCCAAATTTTTCAACATGTAAATAATTGCAACCAAACAAAAGTAATACCTTGACATCTTTTCGAATCAAATAGTTAGTAAGCTGACAATTTCTGGCATAAATTATAATTGTGTCTATTTAATTCATAATTAGAGTTAATCCTGATTCCCACACTTCGCAAGACTGGGCTAGCACAGGAAATGTGTGCACCCACAGCCGATGGTTATCCTTAATAAATTTGTCTATCGAAAGCACAAATCTCACTCGGTATTACATATGCACCACCAGAAGTTTCTTCGAAATTTCAAGCTGCTACTGAAAGACTGAATTGAAAAAGACGGATCTAGAACAGATTCAAAATGGCAAATTTTCTTTTGCTCTACCAAAATTAAATCTCTACGCTGACTTATGTAAGCGTACTAAGATCGTAAACTTGATTTGAGCACAGGTCTGAGCTGTTCCATATTTTTAGAGCCTATGACGAATAAAAAGTGCTATACCAGCTCTCATTTGTCAAACTTTTCACGCGGCACACTAACGTTCGGCTTTTCCAACTCTGAAGCTCCTTTGTACAGCGAAACTTTGTACAGCGAATTTACTTGACAATAAATTTTTGGAGGAGAAAATGTTAATGAATCGTACTTCTAAAAATATATACTCAATTGTTAGTGTCATCATTACCCCCAAATTTTGTTGTGTTTTAGAAGCAATGCTATTAGTTTCAAGCAAAACCGGTTCGCATGGATTCATTAGGTCAATCAATTACAAGACAAAGTTTATTCGCTCAAATTGTCCTCAAAACATTACTTTTTGTTGCCCTTTTAGATTCGCATTTCTACAACTATTTCTATCTCAAGTTTGCCGCTTACGAGCCTGGCTGATTTTGCTCCCGGGCTGCCAGCAAAGAAGGACAGCAACCGAGCAAACAGCCAGTATTTGCTACAAGTGTTGGCCACAGCTGTGCTAGCGAGGTACCTGAGCCCACCGATTCGGCCGGACAAACCATGGAGCGCCAGTGTTGACCACAGTTGACTGAGGTGTGTAGTGGTGTTCTTCAGAGAGCAGTTCTGGGTCCCTCTATTCTCTATGCAATGTAGTGTGTAATGGTGTTCCTCAGGGAGCAGTTCTGGGTCCCTCTATTCTCTATGCTATGCAGTGTGTAGTAGTGTTCCTCAAGGAGCAGTTCTGGGTCCCTATATCCTCTATGTGATATGGTGTGTAGTGATATTCCTCAGGGAGCAGTTCTGGGGTCCTTCTATCATCTATGTAGTGCATTGTGTAGTGGTATTCCTCAGGGAGCAGTTCTGGGTCCCTTTATCATCTATGCAGTGCAATGTGTAGTGGTACTCCTCAGGGAGCAGTTCTGGGTAACTCTATTGAATAAATCCATTCTGAGTTCAACGCATGGCTTACTTTATTGATGTTTAGTTTATCTACGCCTTAATCTCAAAATCTGTATGAAAAATTTGATATTTCTTTTAGCGTGTGAAGTAAGACAGTTTGATTAGCAATAAGTGTGTTGATACATCAAGAGTCAAATTAAATATTCTTAAATGTTCTCTTGATATTGTATAAGAGTATCTAGGTCAAAATAGGCCATCTTCGCACTGTTATTTTTGTTTTAAGATGTATGCGCAGAAACCACACAATGTTTTTGAGTTAATATATATTTTTTTTGCGCTTAAAACAAAGAATTAAGAATCACAATTCGAAGTTTCATCGCGACTTCCATCCGTAATTTTAAGGTCGTAGTCATACTGAACACAATCAGAAATTTCATTGAAACTTCTACATTTTAAGGTTAAGGCTGTAATCTTCCCCGACTGTTCCATGCTTTGTATGTGGCTGATTTCAGAATAAACTATTTCTAGCTCTATCGAGAGCTTTGGATTTCTTCATTGTTAAATCTAGGCTGTTCGGTGTAGTTGATAATGGAACTTGTTTTTACGTTTTCAAATCTTCATGTATACGCTAATTGTGATAATTAAGGGATTAAGTTCTTTACTGTCAACTACCAGAGAAGTAAGTATTCAACGTAGAAGTAAGTTATAG
Source organism: Orchestia grillus (assembly GCA_014899125.1). Classification (NCBI taxonomy): domain Eukaryota; kingdom Metazoa; phylum Arthropoda; class Malacostraca; order Amphipoda; family Talitridae; genus Orchestia; species Orchestia grillus. Next base: position 5,256 of record VOMN01045907.1, on the reverse strand, counting down.
TTAAATTCTTATGCTAATTCCCCAAGTAAAAAAAAAACATTTTGAAAATTTACCGATAGAAAACTGAAGCAGCAAATTCATACGCATGTTCATTGTGTTAACTGATCTTGAAATATTCTCATAACTAAAATATGCCTTCAAAACGAAAACAAATACAATCCATAACGAGCGCATCCCACTGACATGAAAGCAAATAAAGTTATACATATTAGAACTTCATTTACCGTGACAAGCTACCATATTTTATTGCTCACTTTTGAGAGAATTTCCGTTTATATCTCGAACTCAACGGCTATGTCAATATTTGATAGGAAATTAGTATTGTCGTAAATGACAATTTTAATCCTATTTTTCGGACGATTTCATTTGAAATTTTGTCATTACACAGAAGTTTGAGATATGAGAGAAAGATTAACATTGGATAAATCTACTTACTTCATTTGACGTGGCAGAAATACGTTTACGTTGTTACAAAGAATGAAAAAGTATTCGAAACTTGGTGATCCATAAGCACTAATTTTTTGTACAGTTGGAGCATTCTCATTCTAAAGTTTCAGCTTTCACTACTACCAGTTCAATGCATGTATTTGTTGCACAGTTAGTATCGCATTAGAGCTTTCTATGAAAACGTATAACCGCTAAAATGCATTGTATATAGGAACAAATGCATTTCAATAAAGAGATTAAACTGCCTGAATATTTACGCTCGAAAGCAAACTTTGAGAAGGTATTCATGGTTAACCTATGAGATCAGAGCCACTTGCATAAAAATTATCATTTGTTCATTCTAATCATGGTTATGCTCATGTTTGCAGTCTCAGCACATTTTGAATAACTCAGATGCTCAATCCGAGTCAGTGAAGGCCTCTTATTTACATCGGAGGCTTCCAATTTCCTAGGGCAATTTCCATACTAATTTTCCAGGAGCTTCCAAGAGTGAGTAACATGCAGGATTGTAACATAATCTAATCTAAACCTGAAACTAAGTAAATATGCAGGGTGGTAACATAATCTAATCTTATCTAAACCTAGGACTAAGTTAATATGTAGGATTGTAGCCAAATCTAATCAAAACCAAAAACTATGTAGACAAGTAGGAGTGTAACATAATTTCATGTAATCTAAGCTTAAAGAAAACTAAGTAAGTATCCAGGTATGTAACAGAATCTAATCTAATCTTATCTACACCCTGGACTATCTAGGTAAACCTGTAAGATTGTAACATAATATGATCTAATTTAATCCGAAACCAGAAATACTTACGTAAACCTGTAGGATTGTAACATAATATGATCTAATTTAATCCGAAACCAGAAATACTTGAGTAAACCCGTAGGATTGTAACATAATGTGATCTAATTTAATACAAAACCAGAAATACTTAAGTAAACCTGTAGGATTGTAACATAATCTAATCTAATTTGAACCCAGAACTAGATAAACATGCAGGTTCATAACATAACTTTTACCCGCTAAATTGTACCTTGAACAATAGAAAATTTTCTATCACCTTCAAGAATTTGAACAAAACAACATCAACTGGCCCAGATTCATCATCCTAAAATTTCACGCTGAATAAATGGTCTTCTTTCATTTAAAGATGAAAATTTTGGTCGCGATTCAGAAGCATGAAAAAACTTAAAATTCCCAACATGTTGTAGAACATGAGCTGTATTTCACACTCATCAATGTTCTTAGCAAGTAATGATGTTAGTTACGTGGATTTTGACTAGAATGTTACTATAAACGACCAACTTCTTCATGATCTGGCCTAAAGTAAACTTATTTTCTACACAGAACCTACGAAAAATGTTCAAAGTATAAATTTGAGATGATTCCCTGTTGTTAGCAGGACTCCATAAAGTGGATAGATTGCACCCAATCGTGAGTAATTGTCTTAATTTAACAACTACGACTAATACATGTGATTGCCGGAGAGCCCAGGTTAGAAATAGAGTTCGGTCACGTAAACGTGCGTGTCTTCAATTAAACTCATGGCTTCGTGGAAGCTCTTGGCCAGGGTCAACTTATTAAACTGTCTGGAAGTTCAAATGTGCTACCGAAAATCAATGTAATTATTTTGATTATCGTGAACAGATGATATCTGGAACAACCGGACTAAGCATTTGGAGAATTTCAATATGATAACTTGGTCAATTGTAATCGGAGTTTCAATTTTTCAAGTAATATGCACTGATCAGTTGTTTTACGTTGCAAATGCGGTGAGCAATCTTGACCCCGGTTGTGACAGGAAAGTTGTCCTCTCCTCATAGAGTTACACATTTCGTGAAAATCTAAAGAAGTTAAGCAGTATTAAAAATTTCCGTTCCTCGCAAAGTAATTCAATTCGTAAAACTAAGTGGAACTTTGTAATAACAAGAGTCATTTTTTTAAGTCAAGCTCAAAAGTGTGAAACTTCGATACATAGAAGAAAAAGAATAATTGTCGAAAGCCATGAAACTAAGAGAACAAAAATAAATAAATTCGTCATTGGACATTAATTTTCCATCTACTTCTTGACGTCGATACGTGAGTCGTGCAATACTGGGGGAAACTGTTGAACCTGCAGTTGGTTTATCAGATCAAGCAGGAACCTGCAGTTGGTTTATCAGATCAAGCAATAACCTGCAGGTGGTTTATCAGATCAAACAGGAACCTGCGGGTGGTTTATCAAATCAAACAGGAACCTGCAGGTGGCTTATTAGATCAAGCAGGAACCTGTAGGTGGTTTATCAGATCAAGCAGGAACCTGCAGGTGGTTTATCAGATCAAACAGGAACCTGCAGGGGGTTTATCAGATCAAACATGAACCTGCGGTGGGTTTATCAGATCAAGCAGGAACCTGCAGGTGGTTTATCAGATCAAGCTGGAACGAAAAATTTCTATAAATATTTTCTGCAACATTATGTAGAACAAAGCGGAAGATTTATTATAGATTAGGTTTTCAGTTAGTACAGTGTAATGGAGTTATCCATGTTCTTATCGGAAATTCGACCCTATAATTCACTGCAGGAAAAATGAGAAACATTTTTGATAACATCTTAATTAGTTGCTAGCAATTACAACATAAAACTCTGTCGTCACTACACGCCAAAAAAATAGTCATGGTGGAATGTTTATCTGTAGGTACAATGCGGATACTGAAGGGTTTGCTTCAACTCTCCAGTTGCCCAAATATGATATTCATTAGCAGAGTCTGTTAAAAATATCGTTCAATTTTATAGCGACGGGATATTTTTTTAGACAGGACGAAATTTCGGTGCAAAAAAAATTGTGATCGGCGATATTCCGGCTTAAGAGGGCCAGTTATGCTCAGAATTTCTAATAATGTATGACTGTAAATTTTGATTGGGCATATGAGTTCCAATTGTGATTAGGCATATATGTTCAAAATTTTGATTACGCAGATAAGCTCAAAATTTTGGCCAAAATACCACATCACAGACCTGCATGCAGAGTGCTTAGATACATACATGAACGCTCTCTTATTTTCACAACGAACAAACAAGTGAAGCATTTTGTTCAAATAATGCGGTTTTTAACGACTTGCATAATGAAAGCTTACTGTTGTTCCTGCCAGAGAGAAAGTACGCTGAATTTAAAATGATGCTGAGCAAGGCGTAGTTTTATAAGAACCGTTTCTTTGCTGCTGTTAAGTTTTACTTTGCTAAGAATCTAGTAATTTTTCAACATGGGCATTTCACTCAAGTAAACCATGCTTAAAAATTCTAAGAAGTGCGTGCTTGCATCAATCTGAGTAGAAAGTTACACTGCACTCTTATTTTACCAGATTTGTACATCGATTAATTTCTAGAACGCATCTACGCCTTCCCTAGATACTACAGACTCCAAAATCCCCACTCGTACTTTCGGTTTGATAAGTATACATATCCAACAAGTGTACTCCAATCCTTTATATAGACAAGCCACAGACAATTTTTTTAAATGCCTTGTACCGTTCCGTTCTTTTACCTTAGCTTATCGCAGACGTAACTGCACAGCCGCTGCTCTGTAGGACGAGAACAGGCAGAAAGACACAGCTGGTGGTGACGTCAGAGAGAACGCTCCCAGATCTGTACCCGGCCATGACTAATGCAGGTGTGCCCTCATTAGTGGCGGCCGGGAAGGTATTCTTTTCCCTGCTGGGAGATAAGCGTGGCTCACAATGAGTGCTGAGCTACCGTCAACTCCACCCCAAGTTTCACTGATAATCCGCAATCATTAATCAGTTTGAACGAATTTTGTATCTATATTTACACCGTCAACTCCAGCTGACGTTCGACTAATAATACGCAATCTTCAGGCAGCTGGAACGAATTTTGTAGCTTTAGTTTTACCGATGAAAAGAGCTGTCGTTCTCATGCTGACGTGGCTAATCCATGTGGCATGAACTCTTTCGTTCTTCCGAACAATAAAGTGTCGAAATGCGGTGCACTATTAAACTATTTACCTCAACTTTTAAAATATATCAGAGAGCAAATATGCAAATTGGTCAACATAAGGGAGTTTTTGTTCATCCAACTATGCTTTAATTTTTCATCATCAGATCAACTCAAAACCCAACCTTCAGCGATAACTGAAATTTATAATGCAATGGGAAAACTTATGCATTGAAGTTCAAAGTGCTAGCAATTTAGTTTTCTTTACAGTCGTACTTTTGCACTTGAGACCTTCCTGGGAATATTTGGCTGTTAGTGCCTAACTTCCTGAAGCAAATTGATGAGTCATAAACAGCATCAAACCCACGCACATGTTCTCTGAACTGCGCTCGTATCCTGTATTTTGTGATGGTTGTTAAACAAGTGAGGTAATCCCTGCATTTTGAATCCTTATTGAATACAATCTCTTTTCGTGAAATAACGATAATCATTAGCACCACCGCAATTTCATTTTCCATTGACTTCTTTTGGAACAGGAATTTTTCCTACTCTAATGAACGGTCGATTTCCACTGTGAAATTAAACACACCATCAGTCCTGCCCCTTGAATAAGAGAGTGTGAATATGATGACTCTGTGCTCACGGCAGGGGATGGAGTCACTAGCTCCCTGTGACTCTGGTATTTCTGGCAGAGAGATCATTTCCTGACGGTGGGTGTGGGAGAGGTGTTTACGCTGTTCAGTGAGAGCTGGTTTAATGGGAGAGTACTGATTTAGTGGGGGAGTACTGATTTAGTGGGGGAGTACTGATTTAGTGGGGAGTGCTGATTTAGCAGGGGAGTACTGATTCAGTGTGGGAGTACTGATTTAGTGGGGAG
>VOMN01045894.1:0-13223 GCA_014899125.1 Orchestia grillus | reverse complement strand
ACTAATGGGCGCTGCTGGCCACTAATGGGCGCTGCTGGCTACTATTGGGCGCTGCTGGCCACTATTGGACACCATTGGACACTATTAGACACCATTGGACACCATTGAACACCATTGGGTGCCATTGGTCACCATTAGACACCATTAGACACTATTAGACACTATTAGCCACCATTAGATACCATTAGACACTATTAGATCCCCTGATTACCATTCGATGACATTAGATGCTGTCATAGTCTATCACCAAGTGATAATTTGTTTGATTAAGGGCACTAGCAGATGCTACTAGTGCCCTCAATGGACAGTTTGTTGACTCACAACACCATGTAGTGAATGTCGTCCAATTTAGTGATTCAGACAATATTTATTAAATACTAGCAGATACGCTTTGCCAAAAATGGCGGGACAAATGATGTAAAGTTCTCAAGATGCCCTCTTATTTACGGTAACTCTGACATGAAATAATGTTATTTTCAGTATCACTGATACGGACTACCATCTCTGACAGTCTCGCTGATTAGGAATACTCGAACGGACCAAGGAATCTGGACCCGGGAATTCCCTCCTATCTAATTGTTCAGTGCGTACAAAATTGTTTTCATACAAAAAATGTTCTACTCACACAGTTAACTGCGAGGTAGGTTGGTCTCCCCGGGCACCCCGTCAGTATTACTGTGGAGAATATTACTGTAAGCCTCGCTGAAGTGCCTCAGTGTCGTAGATAGGATACTGAATATCACCTTGTGAATGTACGGAATCTGAAGGAAATGAAAATTTCCCTTTAATAGAATACGATATGATGGCATTTTGGCCAACAGTTTCGTTAGGAATAGTTGATTTCATAGGAAAAGCATTTCTGTACCCATTATATGCTGCGCTGAGGGAAACGTATCATTTATTTTAAGTACACAACAGTACGTCCCGCCATTTTGAGCGAGTAGCCCGACTGGTAAATGCGTATATGAACTTGGCCTATCACGATATACGAAGTATAGAGTCTCTCTATTGGTGACGTCAACGTCCGCAATGACGCCTGCGGTCGGTTCGCCGGAATGCGAGACACGCGGAAACGTCCGCCATTTTGGCGGCAGAAATTCTAGACGTTGATGACTTCCCGTCAATGGAAATACTTAGATCAGCACCCCAGCGAGCCGGACTCTTCCCCCTATCCCCACTCTTCCTCCTCCATCTCCCCATACTGAAAACCCATCTCCTCCTAAACTTAAAACCTCTCCCCACCCTCCATCACTTCCCCGATTCTTCAGATCGAAAGCTGTTGTAAAAATACGACGTGAATCTGAGATTCTTTGCAGGGTTGAAATGCTGCGTTAACCAAATGACGATTTGTTGTATAGAAACTATGAAATTTTGGTAGTTTTCTCGTCGCGTCCTTGCAACGCTCTGCGTGTTCGCACGCACCAAAATGCCTTAAGCACTCAGAGAGTCAGCAGGATGACTCAAAAAAAAATTCAGAAACAAGGCGTTACAGATCAAAAATAACTGCAGTAAAATAGAGGCCCACAGAGAGCTGGGAGGATATGTACACGGTTAAGTTTAACTTCAAAAGAGACGTTCTTCAAACATTCAGGAACTTTCGACTAGTTTTTTNGGTCACGCTGTATGGCAAGTTGTATATGTGTGTTACTCTGTACGTGAATTTTTTGTGAATAATTTTATATTAGTTATCTATCTATCTATAATATACGAAAACTCTGAGCATCTTGCTTGTTTGTCTTTTGTTTGCAATCGTACACACTCTTCAGTAATAGCAAGGGGCAGAAATTCAAAACTCATCTCGCAGTAGTGAAACAATGGCTTTTCTATCGTAATATAGATACCGTTCATTGGGACTACAGCGAATGAATTATTTTATTTGGCTTATAATGTTTGTTAGCGAGTAAAAAAGAACCATTAGGGACTTGAACGGGACTTTAAAATAGTGACCCAAGGGTTACGGGAGGTCTAGCATGTTACTAAAACTGTGATGATGTTCATTGATAGATGGTTTAACGTGTGAACCAGCTCCCTTGAAATTAAATAGGGACAATGGTGGCCGAGATACACGTTCAAAAAATAAAAGAGCTGAAGCTGTTTGAAGAGCCCCATATCCTGTATTTTAATATTCCCTTTTTCTTTGCCGTTTTGCTAAAGTTCCTTTTCAAATTTTCTAGGCCCGAATGATAAGAGCACTTTCAAGCACTAAAGATAATATTCAATCAAAATACTGTCTTATCGGATTCTATCAAATAAAACATTTCGTTTTAAAGACAACGAAATGTTTTAAACGAAAATTTTCTTTAAATCGAAATGTTTTATTTGATAGAATCTGATAAGACAGTATTTTGATTAGCTTAGTTTAGTTATGAATGGTTTACTTCGAATGAAACAATGAGGTACATTTATGTCCCACTACAAGCTTTGCTAGGAAAGTATCACTCATTTCCAGAATGATATAGTAAAACCCGTTAATTTTAGCGGGTCACTCGAGAGGTAGTTAAATATTCGGTGCTTTCACCGTAGAGTTTTTTGCTCGAGTTGTTCAAACACTGAAATATTTATAGCACACAAAATTCAATGCACTTACAGTCAGTGAAGAGACAACCTCTAGACCATCAGAAGTGACAGACATTTTACTAACCTAGGCAACAAGTTCTGTATTCCAAGTTTTTTCTAATACTTTTACGTGTGCTGTTAGTTGAGACTATATCAGTCCAAGCGAGTTTGGCACAGCCCTAGGACTGATAGTGCAGTGTTCGTTAATAGTTTCAGAGTGAACTGATTATCTGGAAGCGATGTGGAAAATATACGGTAACTCTAACATGAAATAATGTTATTTTCAGTATCACTCATACGGTCTGCCTAAGCTGAGCCTCGCTATTAGTTAGGACAGATGGACCGACCAAGTAAGCAAGTAACACTGGTCTATTATTATAGAGTGAGATGAAGGCCTGCAACACTCATCATCCAATTCATCGTCCAGCCTTTAATTTTTTGCCATTAAACTGGATTTTTTATGAGTTTTAGAAACCGATTTTTGAGAGGTTTCAAAGCGTAGAAAAACTAATATCGAAAAATATTCAAACTGTTCCGATCCTAATACAGCGTAATCATGCAAGCTCTACGGAAGTTAGAGTCGCGTTATTATAAGTTATTCATCCGTTGTGGGTAGATTAAATTATGTCAAATAAACCTAACTTAACCTAGCCCAACCTAACCTACCTTACCAACCCTACCTAACTTGATCTAAGATCAGAGAACTGGGAGGAACCTGAGAAGAGCAAGAAGACACAGAAGAGAGCGGGAGATAGGTTGTACGATATAAAATAATTTGTTACTAATCATCCTTATTTTAAAACTTTTCAAATTAGTTCTCGTAACTCAGAGATGATATCCTATCTAATGACACAAAAATGAAAGATATACAAAGAACAGGTCGAATTAAAGTAAATATTTACTAAGATTTCCTTTGAAATCGTGTTAAGAAATTTATATCTGAAATTTTCAATGGGTGTAGATTTGTGATAACAAAGTGTTTGAAATTTTACTGTATGTCAAATTTCCGGAATTGAGTTGTTCTCCGCTTTAAGCAGCGTGTTGTTAGTTGTTATTGCACCATGCCTCGTAAAGCATGTGCTGCTGGCGGTGTCCGGCTCCTTTGAGATGAAGAGTTCATACAGGGCAGTCCAACCATAGATTTTTAGAGAATGAGGACAATGGAACAAGAAATAAGGGAACCACTGTTGTATGATGTTGTGATCACGAGGTGCCTGGTCTGGGTGTAATTTTGAGAATTTATGACACTTGATTACGAGGGTCTTACATCTCCTAGGACAATAGATTTACGTTTTTGTGCGTAATAAAAGGGGGAGAGGTTTTTGTCGCTGGTGGCTTTCAGGCGTGCAGTAAATTGTTGCCATTAATCTAGGTAAATTTATGTATTATTTATTAAGTACATATTTTTATGAATAAAGAATTATCGAAATTTTTATTAAACCTTGCAGCCTACTAGACTAGAAATATACAGGGTGTTAGAAAAAAGAGGTATTAAATTTAACTACTATCAGTAAGTGGCAAACTAAATACTATGCCTTTATGACACTTGAAAAAAAAACATTCTTGAGGTATTAGCTGTTTCATGTTTGAAAGAAGGAAATTTTAAAACAAAATTGCCTACATATTGTTTATTTATGCATATACTTACTACCTAGAAATTGTTCAAAATTTCCATCACCCACATCAATGCACTTCTGTTATCTTCAACTTCAGGAATCAGGATTTTTTTGGGGACATGTGAAAAGCATTGTTTATTCAACACCTGAAAAATCAGAGGAAGATATTGTGGTAATTGCACTGGTTTCTGACAATAATTCTGACATCAAAGGTATCATAAGTGCATCAATGTGTGTGATGGAAATTTTGAACATTATCTGTTAAGTAAATGTATAAATGAATCCTTTGTAGGCAATTTTTTTCAAATTTTCTACTCAAACATTAAACAGCTAATATCTCAAAAACCAAATTTTTTACAAAGTTTCTTATTGAAAAAAATATTCAGTTTGTTCCTTTCTGTTTGGTGTGAAATTTTTTACCTCTGTTTTCTTAACACCCTGTATGGCTCTATAAACTGAATATTATTAACTATAAATAAATAGTTTTGTAAATTATATAATATGTGAGTATAATTGGATGAATAGATTATATTGATCTATTTTAATAATTCAAATTATTCTATTTTCACATTATACCTAGCACATTACTTTAATTATTTATCAAAGTACTGTCTTTTATTGAGCTATTTTTTCACTGTCTCTTGCATAATTATTTGGTGGTTGATTAAGGGGAGGCACGACTTTATCCTAGAGTAATATTAGGTGGGCGTTTTTTTTCAATGATGAACTGAAGATTTATTGCTCCAATATTTTTTAAAAAGTTATAAGTATAAAAAAGTGCACAAATTCTAATAATTAATTTCTCTGTGATCTGAGTTTTTCCCTTTCAATATTTGACATAACTAAGCAATAACAATCTCTTAAAACAGTTCAACACATCACACTAGATGGATTTTTACAGGCATAGTATGGAAGAACCTTGAATTTTCTAAGCTGTTCTTAGTAGTTAGTACGTAGTACATCCATGTCAGACAGTTCAAGTATTTTGTTTCTAACATAGAGTGGTTTTCTGTTTTCCATGAATATAATTTGTTTGATCAGATTCCTGGCATTGCATTTATGATGTAGAATGTAATTTAAAACTAATGAATTCTTCATTTGTGATAAGACTTTATGATTTGAGCCTACAACTCCTAAGAATTACTATTAACTGTCAGTTGCATTTGCTGATGTTTTGTCTCCAATGAGCAATAAATCTCCTTTTCTCTCTTATAGCAGGCATGAAAATGTGAGCCCCTTACTTGGGGTCAATGGATAAAATTACACCTTATAATGTAATTAAGTACAGGGTGTACTTCCAGGGACACAGTCCAGGGTAGACTGTCAGGGATGCAGTCTAGGGTGGTCTGTCAGGGACACAGTCCAGGGTGGAATGTCAGGAACACAGTCCAGGGTGAACTGTCAAGGACACAGTCTAGGTGCACTGCCAGGGTCACAGTTCAGGGTGCACTCCCAGTGGCCTAGTTCAGGGTGCACTGCTGGTAACTGAGTTCAGGGGAGTGCACTGCTGGTGGTAGACTTGGCCAACGTTTCCCACTGTCTATTATGGCAGGCACAGGCAATTTAGTTGTCACTAGACTTCTTAATTTCTGCCATTTTATGGTAGATATGAGAAATCAGGTGAATTTCAATTGATTCTTGGAAATGTTTTAGTTGTTCAACAATACAACTGTTATTCAACTTTATTTCAGAGTAACAAAAGTATACAGGTCATATGTCTGTTAATCTAAGTCTACCATTTGTGGTTATCACTGGTCCTCCAGGTGAGTATTATATAGATTATGTATGCATAACAAATGTAGACTCTTGGACTCAATTGATGAGTGAAGAGTTAGGTATGTTCTGGTAAAGCCACTTGGTCAAATGATTGTGGTGATTTCCCACCAAATGGATACACTATCAGATTATTTGAATTAACTTAGATTAGGTCCAGCTTCAATTGTGTAGTGTTCTTTTTAGATTCATAGAAAATTACCCTTGAAGACAGAGAAATATATATTTTATGAAATTTAAATACTGATAATTTTTTAATTTTCTCATTTTAAATTTTTTGAAAAATAATCTATCAATATCCATTCCATTTTCTTATGTCTCGAATGTGATAAGGGAAAATTGAATTGTTACAGGAAATTCTGTTTGAGTAATTCTCTTAATTAGTTTTTGGAAACTATTCTCACTACATTGGAACAAAATTACTTAAAATTTAGTCCTTGAATATTTAGTTATGAGGCACATAGCCCTATCTCAATGAGATAATCTCCTAAATGATTTTGAGGTTCCAATTCATTACTTCATGGAAAAAGTGCACTAAAGCTACTGTATTTCAGACCTGAAAGCAGTGGTTTCCGCTTTGATCTTACACCTGCACCCATGAGAAAATTTTCCAGTATTGGCACCAGGGTTGCCGAATCAGAAGGGCTCAGACTCTGATTCTGACTTCTAGAACTCTAAGATATCCAAATCCTTTATTACAAGATTCTACTCCTGTATTATTTATGGTAATCTTTTATGATTGAAGCTCATTTATTAGAGGTATGAATTTTTTCATGAAATATTTTTATTTTCTGTGAATTCATTTAGGTTGCTCAATTTATTTCCTTCCTTTCAAACTTCTACAATTAAAGAGAACATGTAACAATTACAAATTTTCATAGACTATTTACTTGGCAATATTGATGTACTCTTTTTAATAATGGTTTATAACCTATAATGTAGACCTACATGTTAGGCTGACTATGGCTATTAAATTTATCAGTTTGCAAGTTCTTTATGGCTTTATGGTATATGAATGCAAATTGCTAGCTACTATGAATTGTAGTTTCCCTAATTTCTTTTTGTAATACTTTGATAATAATTGATAAAACAGTTTGAATACATAGGGAATATATATTACCTCAAATGAAGAAAGTCCATTAGCTAATAATAAATATAATTTCATATAATTAATTTACATTACTGATTCTAATTACTGATAGTCTGCACTACATATTTATCCGCTCTCTGATGTAAATTACTTGTGGTAAATAAATGTTGAAATGTTTAGAATCTATCTTGTGAGATGTTTGCTATAGACTAAAGCTATGCTATGTTTGCTATGAACTAAAGGTGAATAAAGACATCAAGGGTAAATTAAGTTTGGTTTTCAGTAGGTGATTAAACACATCAAAGAGCTAATAAGAATTCCTCAAAATATAGCTCATGAGTGTTTATTTGTGTGGCTGGTAAAATTCAATAGGCAAAGCATGTTAGAGAAGTAATTAAATTGAACTTCGGGAGTCAGAATCAAATAAAAATCTGATTGCGACTTTTGGCATTACTATGAGTCTGACTTCTTCCAGAGCCTCCTGCTCTGCCTCCTCTCTCTTAATGGTCTCGAAGTATCAAGTACCAAACCTTCCAAAAATATTTTCCCTTTTTCAATACATTAATGGATGGGTATTCTTCTCTTTTCAACAGATATATCATGTATATACCATACTTATTTACTTATTTATACAGGTTCATATTCATTTTAACCATCTCTAAATATCAGTTATTTACATTTTGAAGCCTCTTACTGAATTTTTTGAGGATTTCCTTATCAAGAGAAATGTTGTATAAATTCATTTAACCCACTGATGAATGGTCCAAAGAAAGCTGTTGGTGGATTCACACAATCTGTGCACTTGATGGTGACTGTGTGAATGCAAAAATCTTGGCAACAAATATTCTTGAGCCAGTTCATCACGGGCTTACAACCTCTGAGTTAACGTCTAGCACTTCAAAACTTGCCTCCCATTAAGCACATTTAAGACCCACTTCCGCTGGGCAGGTGTCGGCAAGACAACCTTGGTCTGTAAGCTGCTGGCCAGGCTGCAGGAGGTCTCTCCAGGTGCAGCTGTGGGTTTCTACACGGCAGAGCAGCGAGACAACCATGGCAGCAGGACGGGCTTCAACATCATCACCACTGCAGGCCAGGAGGCACCCTTGGCCCATATTAAGGGGTATGGCAGTGGTGTTACTTTGTCGTGTTTTTAGGGGCTCCATGGCTCACTAGTACTGTGGTTTGCTTGCATCTGGAAAGTGAGTGTTTGTTTCCCGGCTCAGCAAGTGAATTTTCACGGAACCCCCGAGTGCCTTCCTCAGAGAAAGAGACTTGAACCTCACATTCTTCATGTCACTCAGGCATTCAGTAGTTGTAAGGCATTGAAAACCCAATGATGTACTGCATGTCTACTGTTGGAATTTATAGTTCTAAATTTTTTTTATGTTCCTTTCTTCTTATCTTACTTTGTTCTTATCTTACTTTGTTCTTTTAGTACTTCTTTCTCATGTTCATGTGCTCTTATGGTACGCACCTTCACCTGACCTGGATAATTATTATGGAAAACAGGTGGTAGTAATTCTGCTTGTCCTTTGATCTGTCCTGCACTCCTATTTGCTGTCTAATTATTTAGCTATTTGGGATTGGTGTTGGATGGCACAGACGAGGGTAGCTGACCAAGAATGGGCCACTCGAGTCATTTCTATGGCCATATTTTATTCTACCTACATGATACTAAATTTCAAGTCATATTGCTTGCTTGCATATTTATAACTGTGTTACTGTTCAGAAATAATATAGGGCAGAAATTTAAAGTCAATCTTTCAGTAATTAAAGGTTAAGGTTCATTGGGACTGAAAGGAATGAATTATCTTCTTTGATTTTAGATGTTTGTTTGGAAATGAACAACAATCATTGTAGACTCAAATAGGAATTCAAAATAGTAATGAAATAGGTCATGGGTGGTCTAGTGCTATTCTATGTTTATTGTTCTTGTATTTCCTGAAAATTATAACTATAACAGTACTTGGCTCTGCAGTCACTCTATGGGGCTCTGCAGTCGCTGTACCTGGCTCTGCAGTCGCTGTACTGGCTCTGCAGTCGCTGTACTGGCTCTGCAGTCACTGTACTGGCTCTGCAGTCACTGTACTGGCTCTGCAGTCACTGTACTGGCTCTGCAGTCGCTGTACTAGTTTTGCAGTTATTTCTATAGTTCTCAGCTCTACAGTCACCTTAATGGCTCTTCAGTCTCTTTACTTGGCTGTGAAGAAATGAAAAACGAAGTAATACTTGAAATATTCTTAACCACATGACTTGTGTTGTGCCTGTGTCAAAGTCACCGCACACCCGATGGTTCTAACGACTGTGTCGTGCCCACAGGGCCGGAGACCTCAGGAGGCTCCCTGCAGTGGGGCGCTATGCCGTCGACGTCGCAGGATTCGAACGCGTCGCCTTGCCTCTCCTGACGAAGGTCTGGGTAGTGCCCGTGTCCTTCCTGACGAAGGCTTTGATCCAGGTTGAACTTCCCAAATCCGGAATAGCGTCACTCAGCTACACTCGTAATTCGGCACAACAATGAAAAAATATTCCAACAATTGGAAAATATTCCAACAATGGGAAAATATTCGTACAATTGAAAAAAACTTCACTAACAAAGATGATAAGCAGGCCGTTGGTAGAGGCTGGGGCGCAGTAGCGCCTCCTGCCCTCAATACAAGGGCGGCACGAGCTGGGTCGGGCCCGGCAAGACTCGGGTCAAGAAGTTGCTGGATTTGGGAAGTCCGGCCTGTACAGTCAGAAATGAAATACATCGTTGGCTGGTTTTGTTGAAGTCGGAGGTGTTGGAGAATTGTAGTTCGTTCTGTTCTCTAGTCTATGCTTAGTAGTATCATGCACTACTCCTATAGCTGTGTTCAATGCTTACTAGTATCATACACTACTCCTATAGCTGTGTTCAATGCTTACTAGTATAATGCACTACTCCTATAGCTGTGTTCAATGCTTACTAGTATCATATACTACTCCTATAGCTGTGTTCAATGGCCAAAATGCACCAACGCTGAAAATTGTGATGTGTGCTGAACTTGGAATCGCCAATTCCAAATTGGGAAGCACGGCAGATTATTTACCGTGTCGATGTGAAGTGAGGCAAGTGCTACAGGAGAAATTTATTGAAGTATTCATTACTCTCATTACTAAATAACTTGAGTTGAAGCAGCCTTTTTATGCTGTGGAATACATCAACTCTACACCAAACAAATTATTTTAGCGATAAGGCTGTATTAACTTTGTACGGAAAATTAGGTGCGGACGTATGCATGTGTGCTATAAAGCAACATGTTACTTTCATCAAATACTATCAGCATTCTCTTGGAACCGGATTTTGAAATTCGTACAGACGGTAAGGGGTTAGTAGTAGAAGTAGTAGTTATAGAAAGGACGCTTCAGTAACTCAGACTATTTCATGCCGAAAGAGAAGGGACAATGAACTATGGACTTACGAGAACGGGGAATCTATGCACAAGATGTGTACCCACTCAAGATCCCCTGCGCATAGAAACAGCAAGTTAAGAAGGAGGAGGAGGAAAAAATAATGAATCGTTAGTGAAGAAGGCATGAAAATGGAAAGAAACAAAAGTAGGCACGAAAGATAGAAGGCCCAAAGGCCAAGCTAACACTAAGGTAACCGAACCTCATTTCCTATTGCCTGCCCTATNAACCCCTCTCAAGTCGTCACCGTACCAACAGGCAGTTCTCCAAGCGTGGTCAGCCCTCCACAGTTGAGCTGTGTGCGCCCGACGGAGCGTCAGGGGTGGCGCAGGACTGAATGAGGCTCATTTCTCATCAGGTTTATACAAAACTAGTTGACAGCGGGTTAGTTAACGTCACACATAATACGCGAGCCAGAATTATCGACCAGGTGTAAAAACTGTAATCGTAAATGGTTTGGTTGCGTGAACGCGACATTGCAGGCAACCGCCACCAGCGCCACGCCCACTGTGCTCGTCATAGACGAGGTCGGCAAGATGGAGCTGCTGAGCGAGGCGTTCAGTCGCGCCCTGTCTGCGGTGGTGGGTGCACGTCGCTGCGCGCTGCTCCTCACCATCCCCGTGCCAGGCCGGGGAAAGCCTGTCCCTCTCGTGGAGAAGATACGCAAG
Organism: Orchestia grillus; assembly: GCA_014899125.1. NCBI lineage: Eukaryota > Metazoa > Arthropoda > Malacostraca > Amphipoda > Talitridae > Orchestia > Orchestia grillus. The sequence goes on along the minus strand of VOMN01045894.1, from coordinate 2,091 downwards.
CACCCTGACGCCCACCTCGTCACGGTATGTGGCTCCTTTTCTAAATTGCCTTCCATCTTGGGGGAAAGTTTACAGTGAAACAGATCATGACCTTGTTAAACCCCTTCTCAGGCAGGTTTTCTGCTGAGAGTGCACAGTTTTGAGAGGGTTTTATTTGCTCGAGATGTACGAGTACACTCGGGAATGGTCGGTTTGTACCGAGGGAGGTCAAGAGAAGACGCTAAACTCGTGTCAAGTTGTGTTTTATGTTTTTAAATAGAATATTTTACAAGTTTACTCGTACAAAGTTAAAAAATTGGAGTTGCGCCAGAACGAGGGTGCTTCATCAAAGATACTAATGTTTTACAAACCCGTCGTTAGTTGGTCGCTTACATCAAAAAATCTAATTTGACGAAAAATAATCTCTAGTTCCTGAAATGAATGTCATTCCGTACCGGGCTCACTCGAAGGTAGCCACGAGACACCAAGAGTTTAAAGTAAAAAAACTAAATAGTTGAACGTCAATTCTACACGCCTGCACTTCATGCACCAGTTATTTCAATGGAAAATGTAGAGGCCCTGTACGATCAATGGGACATCTGTTGCCGTTAGCTTCTGTTACCTGTGTCCTTCATCGGTGTTGTTACCACGAAGCGCTCATTACAGCGCGCCATGCCTTAATGGGGGAACAAGGAAGTTAAGAGAGGCATGTGCTGTGTACACAAGTTGTGTGTGTCGACTTCACGCACTCCACACTTCTTCGAGACCTGTCATGCAGAATGGAGTCCTGTCTCCACCAAAACATCCATCCAGCTTTCAAAAATTTATGACCCTACCGCGAAGTCTATTTTGGAATCTCCTCCTGGTGTTTCACAAAGTGAACACTTTGTATTGTTCCCTGTTGAATCATGCCTTTGAATTACCGTGAACTCGTATCCTATTTACCATGGACGCATGCATCTCTCCCAAAATTTCGGACTCTCATTCCTTGGACACCGCGCTCGGCACCAGTGCGGCGAAGGCCTGGCAAATTCGTGTCGTGCGTACAACTCAGTTCAAGTTGCCTTATTAGGTCCCCAACTATGTAGTCTCGTGACCATCCCTAAATTGTGGCCCATGTCCATTCTTACTTTTTTTGGCCGATGCCGATCCTTTTTTATTTAGAATATTTATTGGCTTACCATGTATGAGAATATTTGATTATTTTTTACAGATTTAACTAAATTGCAACAACGCGAAGACGGGGCTGGTTGTGTGTGGCGGGGTCAAAGTGTGGGTTTAGGGATTGAACAAGTGAAGAGTTCAATAAGGATCAAACAAGTGACGGGTTTCAAAAGGATTAAACAAGTGGCGGGATTGAATAAGGATTAAATAAGTGACGGGTTTCAATAATGATTAAACAAGTAAGAGGTTTTAATTAAAATTAAACGAGTAAAAGGTTTGAATAAGGATGAAATAAGTGACGGGTTTGAACAAGGATTGAACAATCACAGCGTCTAAATGAGTGGACTGAGAAGGCACTCTGCTTGTGTGCAGTTGGACCGCACCAACCGCAACGACCCCCAGCTTCTGGAGGGCCTCCTCGCCGCCCTCTCTGGGCCCCGGGTCTGNTAGACCACTTGGTGGGACGATAGACCCCATGGTTGGACGATAGACCACTTGGTAGGACGATAGACCACATGGCGGGACGATAGACCACATGACGGGACGATAGACCACTTGGTGGGACGATAGACCACTTGGTGGGACGATAGACCACTTGACGGGGCGATAGACCACATGGCGGGGCAATAGACCACATGACGCAGCAGTAGACCACATGACGCAGCAGTAGACCACATGACGCAGCAGTAGACCACATGACACTCATGCGCCACCGCCACACCAGCGCGACTGCCACTAAGCTGCCTCCGCTTGCCACCATCAGCTCGTGCGCGCCTTCGCTGGCTGTACGAGCGCTTCCTCTCCCTTGACCGCCACGCTGAGAACACCTGCAGTCCTGGCGCTCTTTGTTACAACGACCGGGGGGGCACGCGACGACCGAACGAGCTCTCGCTGGGGCAGCGGTCGTGCTGACCAGGTGGGGTGTTACAGGGGCTTTGGGGTGTTGCG
>VOMN01045877.1:0-15718 GCA_014899125.1 Orchestia grillus | reverse complement strand
AATTTGGAAAGCTATATCTGCATTCCTTTGAATGCATTTTTCAGGCTTAGCTTTACTTCTATCGCAGCTACGAAGTAAAATCATCCTAAATTTATAACATTAGTTTCAAATCAAATTCAAATTCATTGTGAAAGTTGTGCTAATTTTTCTTTTATCATCTTTTATGAAACAGAATATGTTAATTTCAGAATTGATACAATATAATCGTGCACGACGCCACGAGTCGGCCTGCTCCCAGTCTAACTTTTTCATCGGAGCGAGCATCTATAATTATCTATCACTTCGCCAGCCCAAGTATTGTTATCAATTATTTCATGAATTTCTCGATGGGGCGGCGAAAAAGTTCAACTTGGTTACGAAGAAATTTTAATTTCATCATAAAATGCTAAAAATGTGACCTGTCCAAATCCTAGAGTAAGTCACATCGATTCTGATAGAAGTATTTTAGTTTTGTTCTTCAGAGCTTTATTGAAAGCAATTGAACCACTAAAACTTGCATTTTAAGAGACATAAATCCAAAATTATCAATTATGCGGTGAATATAATGACATGTAAGGGGCAGGCTAGAAATTTTTACTGAAACGGGATGCTTCAGTTAACATTAGATCGAACTACTTCCAAGAGTGCGATCTCCAAAGTCAATGTAAAGAGGACCAGTGAGGGGTGTGTTGCGTAGGCAGACACTAATGACAGAGTTTCTCTCTCAGTCTCCATTGTTTTCCTTGAAGTGATCGCATGATAACAAAGATATTTAGTTCGAACCTAATGTATAATAGTAACTAGGTGCAAGGTATGCGCTCAAAATGGTTCCTCTTCTCCATACATATGTGCTGATTAACTGAAACTTACTCCGAGAATTAGGCGCTCAGTCTCCAGACTAATCCGACGAGAACAGACACAGTTCAGTTGCATTTTTCTCAACGTTAAACAAGATTCTGACGTATTTTAATCAAAGTTCAGTCTGACTCGATCGTTGTGAATAATCTATACTGCAACAAAATTTTCATTCTTTCATTCATCCTATTCTTTTACTTGACATTTTTTATTATTTTAAATTTATAGTACTAACGCTCCCACAAATGACTTTCTCTTCTTCTTTTACATGTACTCTCTAATTTTTAGTGTACTACCCACTTTAGTTCCCGTATTGCTTACTTCGCCTTTACTTGGGGCGCATTATGTCTCTTTTGTTTATTTTAATCAATTTCATCTCCCGCTGTGGCCGCGTTGACTGTTATTTGCACGTTCCATTTTAATGGAGTAGTTGTCAAGATCTCTCAAGTGTCATTGCTGTTGGATATCTCCTTTCTTCACGCTTGGGTCGGGGCTTCCGTTAGGTCTGTGTTGATGTTTGTGCTCGAACTGCGTGCGCTGTTCCAGTGGAGATGTAGTTCTCGCTTCTAAACTTGACGTTCTTTGTTATTCTCAATTGTGATACTTGAAAGATGTCATTGTTTGATTGGTTCATCAGTTTCCAAATTTTCATTAGTCGGTGTATCGTGCCCCAGCAGACAAACCACTGCAATGAGGGAGGTTAGAAAACTTTTTCAGATGTCTTACGAAATCTGAAAAAAGATGTCCTACGAGTTCAAGGGATGCATCATCAATGTAAAGGGTGGGGAATTCATGCGTGTGGGCCATGCTAATAATCCCTTCTCTCAATATTGGCGTTTTTAGCGTTAGTAATTTTTAGTTGTTCTATTTACTCGCCCGTTTATGATTATTTATAGTCAGGTTCATTGTATAATGAAAGCCTTAATTATTTGTTGTCCAATTTTGTCATGTAAGAAAGGTGTATCTGAATAATTTGTTTCCTTAACCGTTCAAATGGCACAACCTATATTTGCGAACCAAAATATTTTTATTTCTCCAATAAGCTCATAAAATACGTATATACAAGTTTTAGTTCTATTATATGGAAATTTGAAATGAAGGTTTCTTCAGTGTCTGTAGAAGGCCCTAGTTCTAGTAGAAGAATACAGTCTACTTGATAACCGTTATTAGAGAATACTGCTGTATAGCAACTAATTGTTACTTTGGAAGTTTAGTCAACGGAACTATTATTCATTAGATAGTCTTCAGATGGAAGTAAACCAGATGAGAGGGGTATATATTGTCAGAATTTATTTTACTTCACCTCTGAATACTATGGAAGGTTGGGTCCTTACGTATTATCGGGAGGACCTCATTCCCAAAGAATACAAACATTTACCCGAAATTTGGGAGAATTCCCCATGCAGTGGTTGCTCTTGCCCAACAAATTTCTCGAAAAATCCTGGTATGAAGTGTTTTTACCCTAAATTGCACATGAAATTTGCCCTGGAAAAATATTACTGGTCAATATGTTCAGAAGATATGATTATTTCATCATATGAAGCCAATGAAATTATATAGCAAGCAATTGCGACGTTCTGGCCTCCGGAATTACAAATGTAATGGTTAGGTTAGGTTAGGTTAGGTAATTCCGGTTTTTTTAAAGGTCCTCCCGATAATACGTAAGCACCGAAGGTTGTAATTATCATCACTGGTAAAATTTATTTCTAAAAAAATATTTCTGATATGGAACATAACTCAATTTGCTTCAATATTGAGTGTAACATAAAAAGTGTTACCACAGTCTAATCGTTCATTGTGTGTTAAATAGCATTTCACTTCTTTTTAATGTTTAAAGCGAGCAACTTTCATGCATTCGTTACTCAGCTATTCCTGTATTTAGTGAACACAGTACTATTGAACTGTATTTAGTAAATAATTCATTATCAATGGTAGTGTACTAGCACTTTTGCGTCGTTCGGTATATTTACCCTTGTAAGTTGGCGTACTCTAAACAAACCTAAAGGTGCCCGCGTGGAGGGAGCCGCGTGATGTCCAGCGCTGCATGGAGCAGCTCGTTAGTCCTCACGAAGTTACGCTAGTTTCCTCCATAATTTACCTAGTTTGTAATTTACTCGGTCTTAAGAAACTGTTCTTTGTTTGTTAGCGTCATTGGTGTCAAGTTCTTGGTGAACGATACCAGCTTCAAGTTCTTATTTATGAGCGTTACTTTCCTCAAGTTTATAATTATGAACATCTTTTTAACGTTTTTCTTTTCAGTGTTACCTGTTTCAAGTTCTTAGTTATTGACGTCACTGGTTGTAAGATCTTTGGTGTTCACGCTACGTGTTCTAGTTATGCTTCATTGTAACTATGTTGACAGATCTTCATTATTAATATTCCCAGGTAAAATGTTGTTGTTGTAAATGTTAACAACTTTAAGGTATACGCTTGAACTTTACTAGTTACAAGGTCTTGCATATTAGCGTTATGTTTGGAAATAGCATGCATGCTTAATTTCGCCTTGTCGTCAGCGTTGAGGCCCTTGAAGGCTGTCATTAAGGTCGTCTTAGTGCTGTTGTGTGACCATTCGAAGCAGCCAGGTGATGGTGTTCATTTTTATAAAATTTATTTTCTCAATTTTCTTGATGGATTTCATTCGAAGCAGCCAGGTGTTGGTTTTCATTTTTATAAAACTTGTTTTCACTATTTTCTTGATGGATTTCATTTTGCTGCCATGGTACTCGCGCTGAGGTAGTTGTTGGGGGGAGTAGTTGACAACTTAGATACTTTAGGAGAATAGTCATTACCATATGAGATTTTTTCCGGTGAGGGCACATTCTAAGCGTTTGTGTTGTCTTTTTTAAGTAAATGTGCGTTGTGCGTTCGAGTGGCTCGTTAATGTTAGTCCATTACCCGTTTGATTTTCTCAAATTTAATTATTCAAATTAGTTTAAATTCTACGTTGGTTTCCACCTTTTTAAGAGCTTGCAATCGCCGGAAGATTCTAATTAAAAGTCAAATATGAAGGTATATAGCAATACATTGGTACCAATTAGCATTCATGCCAAAGAAAGGGCATGAAAATTGGTGAATAAACTCGCATCGTCATTGAGACGTTCATGCATTCCGAGTAAAGTTCGATGCTTCATCACCTTCGCACACACCTGAAACCACAGCTACGAGGGTAAACAAACCCCCCAGCGCCGCCCCTTGACAGCATCGTGTGGTTGACACAGTTTCGCCATCCTCCGCGGCTGCCTGGTGAAACGTTTTCCCGTCTCGTTAATGCAATCAAGTAGTTTCTTCTCTTCAATTTCTGCGAACAAAAAATGTGTGCCATTTACCTGACGATTGCTTTTTCTTATACGCAAACTGTCACTTGGGTTAAATGGAAAGTGATCTCCTCTCTAAGGAGTACTTATTTCAAAAGAAAAACTGAGGGGAAGATGGCGAAAATTGGATATTGACTCTCCATGTCAGGTCATGGGTGGGGACTAAAATTTTTAGTGCACCTCAAAGTCATCTGCAGTGCCCGAAGCACAACAGAGGGTAGTATGCTGTACGTTAATGCATACATTGCAGCATACAATTTAGTATGTGTTTGAGGCAGTATACAATACATTGGTATATGTACTGACTACACTGTGTACAGATTTGGTACCAAATGTTCTGTAAACTGATGGGCATTCTGTTACTCAAAAAAATTAGCAAAATTTCATGTTACGCACCGTAACGGAAGAAAATATTGAGACGTATTCTGAGCAGTGTGTATGTAGCCGCTGTTGCTTCCATTAATTCGCTGGATCAAGCGTGAGAGAGTCGTCCAAACACTTTACTATAGAAATCGTCTCATGGCGTTATTGTAATTTGGTGAGTTGTTTTTGCCTTTTGAATGCATACGAGTGAAAGTAGTAGTGTTACGCTTTGCAAAGTTCGTGTAACAGCAGGTGGTGCGAGGAGTACAGTTGTGTTGGAAGTGCGCATGCAGGCTCGTATGGAACTGACCCATGATGCAAAGGTATGCTTTTTATGATGCAGAAGTTTTGCTTGCACGGCAGAAGCTTTGCGTGCACGACAGAAGCTTTGCGTGCACGCCAGAAGCTTTGCACCTGTATTCAAACTACTCAAGAATACATTTTTGATCAGTAGATGGGCCTCTTTTTTCTTCATTTCAGTGTTGTTTAAAAATTTCTCATCCGATGCCTTTGTGGAGACAGACGGCCGCTGTCAGTCTCGCACACGTCATTACAGTGTTGATTTCTCTGCCGGTCGCCGATTGATTGCATGTTTTTGGCCAGGACGAATGCTTGGAGCTAGAAATCTCTCTCCGTTAAAGGAATTGCGTCTTCTTTTTTAAGCTTGGGCAGAACATTTCCAAACCATTGGAAGGGCAAGTAATAAGAAACTCGGAATCTTTCCGCATGGGAAGTGCTCCTCGAATCGCTGGTATTTTCGGTGACGAAAATTTTAAATCACACTTCTTAATAAATTGTCATTAACTTATTGTAAAATGAATACCTCTAACAAAAGATTTAGTCAAATTAAAAACCAAATCTTTTGGCATAGCTCCGTCTACTAGCTGTTACATAGTCATCCTGTACCTATACTTTTCATTGAGCTGAGTCGATGCAGTCCTCTTCAAACATCAATGAGCAAAATTGGTTGATAATAGACGGATTTTCACGGATTAGATAAACTAAAATTAGTTTAATGGCTGGGATCAAGTCGAGTCTTGCGACCTACTAAAATGGATCGGTTTACACCGACAGCTCTTTCTGGAAAATTAATTTCCTCTCATGTTCTCCATGTCAGCAGCAGTCTGGAAATGATCCATCGAAAGGTTAAAATTAATCTCATTAGAAACAAGGTTTGGATATTACACGCTTTTTTTCGTGACTTCATTGAAAAAATCACAGAGTTTGGTGTGTGGCCATTCTTTTTTTCGGCTTGTCTACTGAACGCTTCAGTCAATTTACTCGTGACTACACACAGGCAAAAATCCTTCTAATAAAGAATTTAGAACACAAGACGTTACTGTCTTAGATCTATACGCGTATTGGTCATAATCCTACGACGTGTGTTCGTTTGGTACGTCCTAAATAATACGTGGAAACGTACTAGGGTCCAGCAAACACCATTGCAGAATAACTTCCGAGTTCGTGAGGCGGCTGAAGAGGCGGGATGGGCGTGCTATGACTTCATTTCCCTTCCTGTTTATTATAGGAAAAGAGAGCTGCAAACGCATATCGAATGCCTTAAATTTTCGTTTCATTTTTTCTTGTCCGTGAATTTCACCAATACGAAAGGAATCATGTACATATATGTATGTGCGTGCGTAAATTCGTCCTGAGCGTTATTGTTCGGATTTATATAATGGAAAAGGCATGGACCTCAGTAGTTTTATATCTAAGCAGCGACATTATTTCGATAACGAAGAAATTATGAAGCCACGCAGGAGAGGGAGCTGCCCACCCAGTCTGCTCGCGCCCTCACGGACGCCCTCCATAATTCAAAGAGTTTTTGCGGCAGCGCGTCTCATTTTTGCCTGGGGAAGTACTTTTTACAGGCCGGCTCATCCCCGGAGGAAGAAGCGAACTTTCTAAACTGGAAGCACCGAGTGTCTTCGCGGACATGCAACGCAGTTATCGTCCGAGTCCGGTTCCTTTTTTGCCGCAGTGCAGGGAGTTGGTTGTGCAGCTTCTTCTTCTGAGTCCGGTAGAGCAGGGGCTGTACCACTGTGAACTGCTGACATATGGGAGACGGGCTTTTGAAATGACCGTAGGACTTAAAAAGGACGAGGGCTTGGGAGGAACTATACCTCGGTCCTTCTCGGTTAGTTTCAATCCTAAATGTGTATACTTGACCTATTGATGCATCAAGTTTATCGTCCCTCGATAACTTTTACGAATTTTTGAGAGAATACTTTTTATTAGGTCGTTTGTATCAGATTTAAAATTTTAAGAAAAAATTCGGTCCTGTCACTAAAAAACGCGATTCTTTGACGGAAACTACTGGATGTCATGAGGTGCACAAACCTAAATTAAATAATAAATTAACTTTGTCCCTTCTGATTTTCATGTAACAAGAAAATGTAGAGGCACTGTAAAATAAAAAACATTTTTTGATATTACCTTCTGTTAACACTGTTCTTATTCGGTATTATTACCACCAGATGTGCATAAAACGTACGCTATTGATAGTTAAATGCAGTAACTTCCCCAGTGCCCACCGGAGGGCATCTTGAAACCTCGCCGCTCCTCGTAACCACGCCTGTGCAGTCGAGCCCCTGCTCTTTTATTTATATATGCACACACATACACGCTAACACGCACACACACAGACACACAGGCTCAGTTCTTGTAGAAGTACGCCGCGATTTGTCCCACTTTTGTGTGAGCAAACTGCTCATTCTTCTGTCGGTCACATTTTTTGCGCTCGAACCGCTTGGGCAGAATCCACGGCTGAATGTTTGTCCCACTTACGTAACTATAGCATCGCTCTTTTTTAAGTTATATTTCACCCTTCGTTAGATCAGCTTGAAAGTACTCGAATTCTGAAGTATTCAAACTTTTCCATTAACAAGTTTTGGCAGTCAAATTTTTGTAGTTGGACCCAATTTACGGATTAACATTCATACGATTTCTGTGGGCTGATATCGACGTTAGCGGTTCGCTTAATCTTTAGGGGGTTATTCGAAACTTGTTCATTTCCAGTTTAAAATTATTTATACGTATCCCAGAAGAGCTTTGAACTAATTTTTAGCTGGGCATATTTCTTTCTCATTTTTCCTTTGTCGTTACAGAAATCTTGCTGTTTTTATTATCAGTATCATTTTTTGTTACCCTCTCTTCGCTGTGGTGTGTCAAGTTTAGCGGTAGCGTGGGCATGTCATGCATACATATCTCTGTACTGTTAAATATCTGGCCCCTTCCGAAGTGTAAAAATTCTGTAATGCTTCACTTGTTTATTTGATAATAATTCTGTCTCAATTTCATTTGATAACAACTTATCTGTAACGTGATGAGCTCGGGTGATTTATTGCGACTTGATAGTTGAATTCACAATGGAATTTGGTTTCAATTTAGTTTTCTCAGTTTACCTACTATTTATTTCGTGATGAATTATTGTGTTTGTGGAGGTGAAATTTATCGCTATGCAAACACCTCAATTTCAGGTAAAATATTTTCTAACTTACATATGACTACTTATAAATGAATGATATGCATGTGGGCGTATAAAATTCTACTCTAATTTTATTCGATGAATACTAGTCAAGCTTCAGCCTCAACTATTTTATGTCAGTTCAAAAGAATACACTATTGAGAAGATGAGGCTCTGGTTGCTAATTTTGTTAATTTTCGAACACGTATGAAAACTTGATGAATGACGTAGTTCATCTCGTGTTGTACACTTGACGTGTGAAATGCTTTCACAAGTATCTCTCTGGATGAAACCGTAGTTGTCTTTTAAATAGTTTTTCTCCAATAACATACGTATACAAAAGTTGTTATTATAACTACTAATTTTAAAAATGTAGAGTAAAGTTTTGCTGTTTTGCGAATAATGGCCAAGTTATTTAAAATTGGAGGCTCAGAAATGATATATTTCAAGCGAGTCGAAACTCTCGTTATCGTTTTCATGTGTTCTTATGATAGTGGGTTGGTTGATGATAGGGGTCGTTCAGCTAAATTTCAACTAATTTACAGCTGACAAACCATAGATGTAACTTATTTCATTGTGAGTCACTAATTTACAGTTGACAAACCATTGATGTGACTCATATCATTGTGAGTCACTAATTTACCGCTGACAAACCATTGATGTAACTTATTTCATTGTGAGTCACTAATTTATAGATGACAAACCATTGATGTAACTTATTTCATTGTGAGTCACTAATCCCAAGCTCTTTTTTCTTCTACAGTCCTAACAGTAAGATATCCTAGAATATATTTTCTCACGGAAATTTTCTAACAAGAGCCACGGAAAAAATGTTTTTTTTTCTGTTGCTTCATGAGAAACATTGATAGATGAGGGTTGAATTTTCTCAACTAGCTTTTTCTGGGTTAGGTACACCCTGTTTCATTTCACTTCGGATTGAAGCCTTTCAATGTTTTTTTGCCTCTTTAGGGTTTGGTTTATTTATACTTTCGGTGATGAAGCTAATTTTTTAAACTATTGTTTCGCTAAAACTGTTTTCACGCAATTTTAGAACCTGTCGTAGGAATTAGTGACGACCTAAAAATAACCGATCATTGGTATGATTTGGTACAGTCGAAAACTAACCAAGTTCAAATAATTTCCCGTCCTCTCATTTAAGTTCGAGTAAGTTAATATATGAACAGAAATTTTTATCTACATATCATTCTAGCATCAACTTTTATATAATATTGCTAAATAATAAACTATCAGATAGCTATTAATTGCAAAGATACTTGCGGCTTTTAGTCCAATCTTTTCTGTATTTTTGTTGGCACAGTTGTGCACGGTGTGCATCATGACACGTGGCCATGACATGTCTCAGTATGAGGGATTAAGAACACGGAGGAGTAAGCCAAAGTGTCCGTTTGACCTCCTTCATCAGTCTTAGCTTTCTGGTGATGCATTCCTATTCTAAGTCCATTACTGGAAATCGTCTTAGATCCCCGAATTCAAGGATTCCTGGGAGTCATGTCATGTTCACTGCAATCAAAGAGTTTTCTCTATTTTCCTTAGATATAAGTGTGCAAAAATCCAGTAGAAAAGCTACACATGTCCTAAATACAATTACTTTCCATCCATACTTTCGTTATAGGAATATACTACCCACGCACCAATTTACAATATGTTGCTTATTTTCAGTGCTACTCATAATGTTCTAGCTTTTATTCTCTTGCCCTTGAATTAACGAGTTTAAATTCACAAATTATCAAGCGCATACGAAGCTCGTGAACAACTGTGGCCCTCGACGTGTGATAGGCCTACATTGCTATCTAACACTTGGCCAAATGTAAGTGGTACAGCATATCTTGATTAAACTTGGCGTATCCTTATGACGAACGGCGAAGCAATACAGGATTGACACCCTGTAATTGGCTCTCTCATCTGGCCGACAATGCGCGGCGAAGATAGATGCACCCGTCAGCTTCGACACGCTGCAGTTTCTGCATCTCCGCGCGCATCGTGGCGGCGCCCTACTTGTTGGTGCCCGCTGTAGTCGTGACTTTCTCCGTCCTCCCGCTGTCTGACATGGAAAGCGAGGCAAAAGCTCTACCTAGATTTACAAGATCGTGTTTTTAATGTAATGTCTATAACAAAAGGTAGGTGATTAGGCTTTTTTAAACCCCCTCAGGAGGCAGAGGATAGGCCATAGGCAATAGGGTTAGGTTAGTTAGGTTTGTTTATCCTACGCTGTGGGGACTAGCGTCCCATGGGGAGCACTGTTAGGCTACCTCAGTTTTTGATAGGCCTTCGGGACTCCTATCTTTCGTGCCTTCTTGCCTCTTTCAGTTTTCATTCCTTCTTCGCTATTTCTTATGTGTCTTTTCTTCCTCTTCTTTCTTAACTTGCTGTTTCTATGCGCAGGGGATCTTGTGTGGGAACACACCTTTTGCATAGATTCCTTGTTTTTCTACGTTCATATTAAATGGTCCCTACTCCTTCGGTGAGAGTCTGAGTTACTGAAGCGCTGTTATCACCAGCATTACTACTGCTACTACTTCTTTTTCGAATGGAAGGGCTTTTAAATATTGTTTCAATCCCATGAAACATTGGTTGCAGAATCCCAGTATGACATCGAAGTAATCGTACTCAGTTTTCGTGCAGAATAAAAACGAAACAAAATGCTTGAGCCATTTCACGATCAGAAACATGAGCCCTTGATTGATATCGCGCCACTGCGGAGAGCATGTCGCATGGGTGGGACGCCGACGTCAATTTGAACGGAAACCTCGCGCAGTTTCAAGTCGAATGACTGTTGTTTTTTAACCTTACGGACTCACGAAAATATTGTAACTTGATGTGCAACATGCTACAACTTATGTTAGTAAGAATTCTACGAATTTTTTTAATATTTACAGCTTAATATTTAGGGACTTTGATTGCAAGAGAGATGGCAATCAGCTAACATGTGTGCGGTGGTTTATTGAGGGTCCTGATGCCAGACTGGGCTCTGCATTCATTTTATTTTAAAAATGATAATTCGTCGCAATAACAATAAAATATAGTGATTCAGACGCGGTATTCATGAGAATAGTAAGGGATCCAAGCTGAAATCATGAGGAACACGTATAATTGAGAGTAAGGCGCAGGAAGGAACTTTTCTGCGGCAGCTGCTGTATAAGACGGTTACCAAACTATCACGGATACAATAATACTATACTGTAAATTTTCCACACAGTCGAGAACGAATTTTTACAAAAGGATTGCCTGATTCACCATATCAATACATCTATAAAACTTGAAGATATTGAGAATAATAGCTCGTTTTTTAAACATTTGCAAAGTCAATAAATTCAAGGAGATCAGTTATTCATTTCGACCCATCTTGAACTAAATCGTTTTTTTTTAACCGTATCTTGAACCTTGTGGAACGAAGGTAACGTGTGTGCATACGTGCGTGTTGCTTAAAATTTTTGATAAGCTCTTATGTGACGGGCAAGTACCGTATCAATGGGTCTCTAATATTTACTTTTTATAAATAGGTATACCTGAAACTTGATGTTGTTGAATCCGAGGGCATCTTGGGGACTTGGCGACCTTCGGGGGATAGGTAAGATTCCCGAGTTATTCTTACAAGTTCAACTCTATCAAAGACTTTCCTTGTAAACTGGAAATGAACTTGACACTGAAAATGAATTTTAAACTAAAACTGATTTTTACTGATAAAATTATATAAACTGCAGCAACGGTGGTTGTACCCCTAGTATGATAATAATGACAATCACTTGAATCCGAGTAGCTGCTTGACGGTCCGCCGTGTTGAACATCACTCTCACTCTTCCTCTTCCTCTGAGCCAATGGTAAAAACATTAATTTACTTCCACTTCGAGGTATAAATGAACACTTCACGGTGACAGAAATTAGAGGCCTAATTATATATAGCTTGTCACTGTCAACGGCGGTTTGCAATGGGATCCTTGAACTCTCCCATTGATTTTTTGTTGTATAAGAAATAGACTCGCTATGCCTGTGTTTTTTGGCGAGCATTTTCTTCCTTTTTCTGTTTTCTTCCTCTTTCTGTGTTCTTCCTCTTTCTGTTTTCTTCCTCTTTCTGTTTTCTTCCTCTTTTTGTTTTCTTCCTCTTTTTGTTTTCTTCCTCTTTTTGTTTTTTTCCTCTTTTTTCTCTCTTTTTGTTTTTTTCCTCTTTTTTTCTCTTTTTGTTTTTTTCCTCTTTCTGTGTTCTCCCTCGGAGCGCATTTTCCAGCCATTGAACAAGATGAAGTTGTACATAGTTTACGAGTCATAGCCAGCCTCTCTTCTCGTTTAGGTCTTGTGAGAGGTACGAATGTGTGTTCTTATTATCTTTTTTCTTTCACTTTTTGAATAATTTTACTTGTGTCATGTTAACCTAATGTTCGTGTGTGTTCTCATTCTCCGCTATTGAAACAATCTATTACCACGAGTGTTGCATTCCTTAAATATATTACACACATAGATTTTTTATACTATTACAATGGACAGTTTTATACATAACTACTTTGCCAGAATAAGTTCTATGACTTTTAGGGCATCTACTGGACCATATGCTAAGCGTACACATACATGTTAATATCCTAATACGCTTATCTCTTTAAGTCACACAAAGCCGGTCAAGTACAAAATTTATTGAGATGAAAACATATGATGTAAAGTACAGAATTCAATGATGCCAATAGTCGATGCAGACTACGCATTCTATAATATACCCCTAATTAATTTGCTGACCTACAATGTAAGGGGTTTTTCAACGGTAATTACGAGACTTCGTTCTCATCCCCGGCATGTGCTCAGCGCTTTACGTGTTTATTATAATTATATAACCGGTGATGCGAATTCCAGTCGTTGTTTTGATCTCTCTTCAACGTGTCGTGAATGGTTAGTTTTTCCTAAATGCTTAATGGTTCAGCCAATATTTTTATAGTTCTTTTAATTATTTTCCAATACCCCGAGACTTAACGATATTGTTATAAATTCTCTTTTCTTTACTTTGACTTTTTTCCACTACATTCATGTATTTTATATATTTATGTAAACATACTAAGCACAGCATGGATAAACATAAAAGTAGATAAAGAAAACTCGTAAACTTTTCAATGTTGAGCAATAAACTTGAATTATCCCTCTCTGATTCCACCTTTATTAATTCCAACGCGTTTTACCGTTGGGTTTTAAATGCCTTACAACTACTGGTGTGGTGGGGGATGTGAGGAATGTGTGGTTTAAACTTCCTTTTCCAAGGGAAGTACTCCGCTGCTACGTGAAAATGCCTCCCTGAGCCGAGTATCGAACCCAGGTCCTTTCGGTTACGAGACCACCACGCTACTACTATGCCACGGAGCCCACAAATTTCAAAAAGATGCTAATGATTTTCCTATTTCAATTGGTAATTTTCTAAATTTACGTTAAATTTTTCAGCCGAGTTTAGTCGCTGCTTTTTTTCCAATCCTTCCAAGTTGTAGAGGTGGGCGTAAGGCACGTGGGTGTTCATTAAGAACCTCTTGCTGCTTGGATGACCTCTCGTATTTAGTTAATTCAGCTCTGAACTTAGACGATAATGATCTGTGATTTTATTTTTTAAATATTTCCTGACGGAGTTGTTTCACTTTGAATTTTTTTTTATAGGCTAGTACTTTTCTTGTTAGCACGACTTTAAACAGCAATTTACTGCCACCAAAGTAACCTCTCATGCAGCAAAGCATGCAGCAGTGTGTGCGTGTGTGTGTCTGTGTGCTGTTCGATAGTGTTAATATGACTCGTAAATTCCTCTCCCATAAAGTTCATTATTTACCATTTTCAGCTAATCGGCGTTAGATAAGCGTGTGCATATCGTATTATAATTTTTATAAACAACTATTTTTCGTTTGTCTCAACATGACATATTTCAAAATTAACAGGAGTACCTGAAACAGGTACGACTGCACTGTGGGTAAGAGACCTCAAAACAGTTCTGTGTTCCATGTAGTCCTAATGTCATTGGGAGGCAGACCCGCCTCTCCTGGTCCTGATGCGGCGGGTTTGCCGCATCCTGTTAGGTCCTGGCACGCGGTCCTGATGCGGACAGTGGCTGCCTGTGACCTTGAGGGTGCCCGACAACAATCATCACAATTCAATAACGAACTAATTTATTCTTGCAGTAAAGCTGCATAGACCTAGCCAGCTTTATGCGACAAAACAACCGAAGTGCTAGGTGTATTTGCTATAAAACTGCATTTATTTTTGTGCGCAAAATTAAGCGAAGTCTCATGTGCAGGCATAGTTGCAATGAGTCTGTATTTAGGGTTGCCCGGAACACCAACGGCAGCCTCCTGGAACGGTCCAGTGCCGGACGATTGGACCTTTTTGGCTTGGCTGTGACGTAACGCGTTTTGCATCATCATAAGCACAATTGATGATTACAAAGGGCCGAGTTGCTGTGAAAGTGAGCGTTTCCGTAAATAAATAGATTACTAGAGCTTTAGATAGAAGTAGAAGAAAGATCGGAACGCATTGACTTAATAAAAATCGTCCCTGTCTTTCAAAACTTTATAAAATTCTTGGCTTTTATACTTTCTCACTTAAAGATACTGCCATTACTACTCTCTCGTTATTCTGCTCGTCCTAAAATTCGTCAAATTCGTTTTAAAGTCTCATTAATGCTTTACTGGGGATATAAATGCTGAGAGTTTGATTTAATATGTGTATAACTTCAAATTGGTAATAAAGGGATTGGTGTCGGTGATAATTGGCTCTTATCGATTATTATCGCTACACCGATCTGAGGATGGATTTCGCTGCCACCATGACATGCCGGTTCACTGCTGTCACTTCCAAGCTGCAACCGCTAGCCATCATTAATGTCAGGTGTCCGGCATTTCTATCACAATCATCACTTGACATGTAATTTTTATATCGGCGTAAAGCATTACTTATCAATATCCTCGGCACCAATTTCTTGCTCTGGTTGTGGAATTCTGTTTTAAGAGCAGAATGAAGAAAATTTTTGGTTGTCGTCACCAGGTTTTGTGCGATGGGTCGTCACGATCATGGAGCGAACAGCGAGCACATCGTAAACCACCGCAAAGTTCACCACCACCATCACGACTCCGGCAACCACCACCGGGCGCGGTCACTGTCACCACATCGCTACCGAAAACAGCTGAACCAACCTCACCGCCACAGCCACCACCGCTTCCACCATCACCACCACCGCGACCGCTCCCCCTCCCCCCGGCATCGCACCCCGTCAGGTAAGCTGCTTATGTCATTTTCATAAGCCCTATGACTGATTTTCCAGAAATTTTTTAGTGAAAATTTCATTCCGAAGCTCATACTTTCGCCTTTTTCCCATCGTTCTCATTTCCGTGAAGTATTCCCAAATCTGTAATGTTAATTCAGCTTCATTGGTTATGGTAATATGTAGGAACATTTTGACAGACTTCATTTTATGTTCACATCTATATTTCTACGCTTATTTCTTCATTTTGCTTTTACTCTCATGGTAGTACATCACACCATATGCAAGCATTGCACCAAACGGATTCGTGCTGCTGACTTCTTACTATTCCTTCAAAAATCCTACTCCTACTACAGCCTCCGAAATGGTTTAGATCGAGCAATAACAACAGTATCTTCTTCCAAATGTTCAAGTTTGTTGTGTCTCTGTTCTCCCTCAGGGTCCCCAAACAGGAGGAGGTCCTCCCCCCCACCCCGGAGAAGGTCTCCTGCTCCGTCTCCCCCTCGGCGG